>PVHP010004164.1:0-73051 GCA_004024765.1 Zapus hudsonius | reverse complement strand
TGGTGAATCTGACAGAGTGCAAAGTCCAAGAGACCATACAGGCCTCCTCTTAAAAGATCTAAGGACACAGTAGGGTAGAAGATCTAGGGGACAGTGAGCTCTAGTTCCAACCTAGAGTATCAAGGACCTAAACATTCAGAATCTATGTTATTATCTATCTATCTATCTATCTATCTATCTATCTATCTATCTATCTATCTATCAATAATCTATCTATCTATCTCCTCTTAATAAGACCACATGAGAAAGAGAACTTCATTCTCAGATGAAGCTTGGACCTCACCTTGACTTGAGCCTGAGTAAGTAAAGAGAAACCTAGAGAAAAAATACACAAAAAAGGTGATTTAATTGTGCTTTGGCCACTAGCCAGCAAACAGCTTAGAGGAGATTTGAAATGAGTGCCTTCATTCTGAATGTCACTTTTTATACGTGTCCACAAGCAGGCCTTAACTAAAGTCTGGTCAGAAAGAAAAAACTGAAGGTAATCTCACAGGTAGATCATTCCAGAGGGAGGTCTTATCTGTTGTTGTGCTACAAAGGGTTTCAATGTACCTAACACCTGAGAGTCCAGGGATGCCCAGACAGAGAAGCTGGTTCTATGGCCGCTGCTCTCTAGAGTTATAAAGTTAGTCAGAGGCATTCATCTCTTTCTCCCAAGGTGTCACCTGATGGCTACGGGGTCATGTCAGCATTTCCAGGATATGTATTTATGCAGTGCTTTCATCAAGCAAGGTCATGGCCAGAATCCTGCAGCAAGGCTGGGTCAGGCCATTTAAACATTATGTCATCTTAGTTGAGATGCTTGGAAAGGAAATCCAGAAGACGGTTCACAAGGGGCCAGGATGTAGGGAAGACATAAAGCACACATATTGCACAGCAAATTTATGCTAGATGGATGAAGTACCTCTCAGCAATAATCTGATTTAACTCTTACACAAATCCCACAAATAAAGTATTAAATTCCACTTGCATATATGAGAAATTCCAGAGCTTGTGGCTCTACAGCTTGGCTACTGTAATCGATCGACTTAACCCTCTATGAATCCAAGTTCCATTCTTTTTTCACTCATACTTCTCTTGGTCATCAGTTTGGTTTGTCTCAGTTTACTTAGAGCAGGCAACCCTCTTGTCTCTCAGGCTCAAATGTAGTATCCGAGAGCAAAGATGGTGACTATCAAAAGAGAGCCTGAAAGGTAACAGAAGGAAATGGGGGCAGATGTGGCAGCAACAGAGGAGGGAGATTACACAAACATAAACTAACAATAATCTCACACCATTGACTCCTATCTTCTGTACAACAATTTCTGGAGGTAGATAGGGCCCCAAAAGGGGGGGGGGGATGGAAGCCTACCTATGGTACAAAGGATGCTGACCTTTGGTTCCCTGACCCAGTAAGTAGTTACCTCCCACAATGAGCTGTTGATCAGAGTGACCCACATGGTCCCTAAAATAAGATAAACTTTTGTCACAGCCCTTGAATAGCCACTTTAGGCAAAAGATTAGACCCTATTGCTGAAGATTCCACAGACTGATGTCACACAAGACTGAAAGACCCTGCTGAATCCAGAAATGAAATCAGCTCCCAGATGGGCAGCCTGGGTAATTCCAGAAGGTGTTGCACGAGCTGCCAGGGGAACCAGATATCCTGACAGAGCAGAGATATGAACGATATCCTGACAGAGCAGAGGCATCTTCAAGTTACATCAACTGATGGCCTGAGAATACAGAACACACTGCTATATGGCACAGATAGCAAGTCAAGAGAGAGAGAGAGAGAGAGAGAGAGAGAGAGAGAGAGAGAGAGAGAGAGAGAGAGAGAGAGCCTGGCATAAAAATAGTCCTTTTAAACAATTCCACAATAAGTGCATGGTATTTTACAAGCACAAATGAGACCTGGTAAAAATAAGGAAGCTCTCTCTCTCTCTCTCTCTCTCTCTCTCTCTCTTCTCCCTCACTGTGTCTGTCAGAGTGCACATGTATGCAGTATATAACTACATTTCACTTCAAAGTGAGCCTCAAGTAGTAAGCTATGCCATCTGGGGTTGAATAAGTACACTCCATCATGTTCACACAAGGCCAAAAATTGCCTAACTAAGCCTCTACACACTTTTCTAAAAAAGCCCCATATGTTAATTAAAGCATAATTGTATGACAACTTTGTATATGACTACATGAATATGTATATATAAGCATAAAAGCCATAAAAGCCACATATTATATATCATAAATAATAATTTTATATAAAATTGTATATTATTATATATGTGTTTACCAAACCATATATTGCTATATGTGTATATGTAAATTGTATGTACATGTAAATAAGCATCCACATTTATGTACATACTTAAATAAATTGTTGATTCATTGCTTCCATGAGGTCATTCACAAACCTTTGTATGCTTCCTTTTTTGATATATTACTTCTCCCTCTGCCTGCCTTGTAGGGAATAATAATACAGTTATCTTTTCCATTCCTCATTTTATCACTGAATGATTTACTTTCACAGTTTTGTGGGAGACCTAGAGAATTGCATTACTTTGTGGAATTGTTTCCTCCCAAATCAGGGTTAAAGTACCCAGGAGTACAGGGACTATGGTAGGAATATGGTCCCTATAAATAGCCTGGGTTCAAATCTTGAATTTGTCACCTTGTGTGACCTTGGGCTGAGTGCAGCCACTTCCTATAATGGCATTATGCTACTAATCATCAAAATCATGAAGACTATATAATAACAATGAAAGACTGAAAGTAACATGCTTGTATACCACAATTTTCCCTGTTTACAAAATAGAGGTATACTAAAAATAAAATGATAAGGTGAAGAGAATATAGCTGACTTTTTCTCCCATTGTTTTCTTTTCCAAATTTTCCACAATATACTAATAGCACAGTTATTCAGAAAATATAGTAGCAATTCAAACCAGATGATCCTACTTTCAAAAGAATAAAGAGCTGAATGGAAAATGGAATTCTAAGAACTTTATCACCATTGAAACTCTATGCTTCTATTACAGTGGGATTCTTTATTGGCAAACTGGGTATCAGATAAAAGTATCTGGATAAAAACAAGTCCATCACAAATTAAAGGTAAGATCTCAAGTGAAATTTCTATTTTGATTTAACAGTCAATAATTCAGGCTAAATTAAAGCGAAATATGTTTTGGAGTCCTCACAACTCTATATTATTAGTCACACATCCTTGACAAAGTTGCTAAACTTCCATAAATTTGTTTTTAATGATCATATATTTATCTAATGCATGCTTTCTCTCACATTAAGATGCAATTAAACGCACCGTTTACTGTGTCATATGCCTCCATGGCTTCAACAACCCACTCTTTTCTTCTGTGCTGAGCTGACAATTCACAATGCAGCTGTGCAACATCTGGTAGCCAAAAAAAGTTGTTGGAGAGGTTTTCAACTTCAGAGTTTGACAGGTCTTGATACATAAGGGTGTCGTTTCTCACCCACTTTTCCCAGATGCTAAGATGCATTTAAGAAAAATGTGTATATGGCATTCCCCTACCTCTTAGCTAAATAATATCACCACACAAAGTTGAAAAACTTCATAAAGAAGAAAATGAGGAAACACAGAAAGGTCTTAGTTATGTTTAATTTTCATTTATGAGCATCCACTTGAGCTCAGAGTAGCTGATTCAGAATGAATGTTGCTATGTGTTTGATTGTTTGGAGACTTTATTCACTTATGATAGGATGGATAATAATGCTATGTTTTCTTAGCTGGAAAATGTCTCCAATTATAAGGCATATATCTAATCTAAGAGCTCCTTGGAGGAGGAGAAGAAGCATCACTTTCATGCACATGTAATCTGTAAGAAATTCTAGCTTCAGATTTTTTTAAAGTATAAACTTCAAAATTAAGAAAACATGATATATATTATATATCCAGTATATAATTTATGCAAGATATATTTCATTTGATTTTTCATTTTCATTTATTCTCAAAATGAAAATTTGAGTTGGATATATTGAGCTGTTGACATACATATAAGGAAACTGAGTCTTAGAACTTGAGAAGCTTGATCACAGAAGCAGGGATCAAACCAACTCTTCACATTAGTTTATAGTCAAAACTGATCTGACAGGTAGAAGAATTATTTTATACATGATGAAGTGGTTCATGGAAAAAGAAACTTGGTCCAGATCTAGAACTCAGTTCTAGAATTTTATGATTGCAGAGTAGAGTTTTATATATATATATATATATATATATCCAGGGATATCTTTCTATGCTTAAGAAATTTAAAATATATTAGTAAGGTAAGATTAAAGCCTAAAATGAAAGAAAAATGTGAATAACACCTTCCATTTAGCAGACAAATAAATAGAGCCTAACACCATGGCAAAGAGATAGCTTTAAAGCTTTAAAATCTATAATTTTAAGCAGTGTTTTAATTCTCTTTTTACCTCTGTACTCCATCCATCATCTAGTTTCATTTTTAAGGAAAGAATCTGGGTCCACATGATATTCTATAACTGTCCCCATATAAAAGGTTTATCAAACTTTGATGTGACCATGTCCAGTAATTTATGTGTAAAATCCCAAGGATGGGCTGTGACAACTGAAAGGCTCTCCTTCAGAGTCTCATATTTCCTCCATCTCTGTCATTTTCTGCCTAGTATTCACTCACCCCAATCATAAATATTGTCTGCCACTTTTATGATTATTGGTGGTTAGATATGATGAATTCTGATACTAGTCAACTGTGGAGGAGATATTAAATACATTAGCTAATTCTTCCTTAATGCCTCATCCAATATGAATCAATATTGGTTTAATAATTAACATGTTTAAACATTTTTATGTATATTTCATGATGAGACGATCTATGTTTATTTTATGAAGATGAAATATTTAGCTCCCTTCTACCAATGGCAAAGCCATTCTAACTTGGAGCTTTCACTTGAGCTTGGTCTGGGGCCCTCTTTACATGTGCTGGGAGAGCTGTCTGGTTCTCCTTGACTGCAACCCTGGGAAAGGATGCTGAGCTCATCATGAGAAGCTGAGAAATTTGCGAAGAGGAGAGGCTAAACATTAATCAGCAAGTTCTGCATGTAGCTTGCTAGGAAGATGGTACCAGTCTCCACCTCTGCCCCAGCTCTGGGTAATTCTACTATCCTCTTCAGTTTGATTGCAAACACCTTCAGTGTTGGTGCTAAGAATCACCTCCATCACACCCGAGAGACAACACTAAATGATATGACTAGAAGCACGGTTGAGAGCAGTCGTTCTTTGGCAATGTTCAGTTGATATGACTGAAGCATTAGAGATGGTACAGAGTTTGGAGAGATCCGGGGTGCTGCTGATCATGCTACCCTGCACAAGGTAGCAGAGTCATTCACCCTAAGTCCCAGTAGTGCCAGAGGTGAAGAAGTGCTTGATGCTCTGAAATCACCCGACTTGACTCCCAGGCCTGTCTTGTGCTTTTGTGTGAATGTGGGAATGTCTAGTCTTTCTCCTCCAGGTCTGTAACGTGAGCATAACAATTGTGAAATACCTTATTCATGAAGCTTTAAAAAATTAAATGAGAGGACAAATATTAATAACTTGTGTTTGATATTATTATAGAGTAAATGCTTGAGTTTCCCCAGAAAAAGTATGTTAAAATTTTCAGCAATCCCACTGAGTGTAATGGGCGCAGGGAAGAAGAAAACAGTGTTATCAGCATGTGACTTGTGCACACAAAGTTTCTACTTATAGAAAACTAAATAAATCCCTCAATGTAAGTGGGGAGACTCTGGAAGGTGACTCGGTCTTGTGGATGGTGTCCACATGAATAAGAGTAACAGCCACACCAGTGACACCCCAGATACTCTGTCACCCTCTTTTCTGCCATATCATAATTACAACAAGAAGATAACCATGTACAACTCAGAAGGGAGCCCTCAGCAAAAACTTGCTATTCAAGCTCTGTGATATCTATTCTACAGAACTGTGAGAAGTCAATTTCTGGTACTAAGAAGACATTCAGTTACTTTGTTTCTAGAAACCAATACTGACCAAAAAAAAGGCACATAGTAGCAACACCAGAATGCATAAGTAAGCCTGTGATCTCGAAAGGAATGAAAACTGACTCTATCAAGTGGACAACAGCATCAGAGTGATCGAAGTACCACTGGTAAGGTGAGGCTAAGACCCTCAAGGTCCACCCCCAGCAGCACTGCTTCTCCAGCAAGGCACACACACACACACACACACACACACACACACACACACACACACCACTGCCACCACCGCCACCACCACCATACCACACACTCTATACACAGGCAAAAAAATCATAATGAAATTAATTGTTTAAATAATTGATCACATACAAGATGATAACATTAGAAAAACTATAAAGAGCTTAAGGATTGTGTGTATGTTGCTCTATTGGTAATAAATTATTAACAAAGGGCTGTAGGATATTCACAGGTGATAGAAACACAGAAGAATTGAGAGACGACTGTGTACACTTGAAGCAGAAGGAATAGCATAAGTATGAGTTCTAAGAAGATCAGAGCTTGCTTGGGTCAAGAAGATCAAGCATGAATTTGTATTGGGTGCTCTGGCAAATCATGAGAATGGGTGACCACTCCTATCCAAGAAGGTCCAAGGGAGCCCATGTGCATAATAAGATAGGAAAACTCAGTGACAAGACAAAGCCACTCATACTGAATAAGATGCCATTCCAACAACCAGAGAAAAAAAATTGAGTCATGAAATACCAATTATGGTTCATATTTTAAAAAACCATCTTGGGTGTTCAGAAGAGCCTGAAGGAGGAAGACTGAGAGGAGGGAGAGTTCAGTGAGGAGGCTGCGGCCGTTTTCTTGAAGATACTGTGTGAACAGAAGAAGTCGTGAGAAGTTTTCTCATCTTGGATATTTTTGCAATGCAGTTAAGCAGGGTTTTCGAAAGTACTGAAAGCAGACTGTGAGACTATAAAAGAGTCACGGACAAGCCTGAAGTTCTGGACTAGGTGTTAAAAGAACAGAGCTGCTTGTTTAGTGCAAAGGAGGAGGTCTCCTCCGTGGATTTGGCATCCAAGGAACATTTTTCTAAACCATGAAGACATTTTATTGTGGGTTTTTAAATGCTACTTGGGTATATTATCCAGAAAAGGAAAAAGTGTGATTCAGAGAAGCCATTATTATCTCCACATTGTCAGAGCAGAAGCCTTACTTGGACAACAGAGCCAGAGAAAGCAAGGTACAGGTAGTATCTTCAAACACATAAAATAAAGTCAACTTAGACCCCAACCAGTACTGCGATTAGACTAAATCGACATGTGCCCATCAAATGACTCTCCAAAAATGTATATTTTGTTTACCATAGATGAATGCTGGTCTTTGATCAGAGAAGCTTCTTTTTGGAGATGAAAGTGGACACTGGGGAGACTCCAAACTCAGGAAGTGCTCAGAGTAAAGTGGTTGTTGAGTGCACAGAGATACATGAGACATCTGTGTCCCCCCTCCAGGGAAACACTGCAGAAGAGGGTGTGGGAAGATTGTAAAAGGCAGGAGATGGGAGGCATGCTTTGGAGCACTATCCTCTAATCATGAAGTGACCATAGCATTTATAGCCTCATAGATGTTGTTGTTACCTCCACAAAGCCTGCATAATATTTTAACTTAACCACATTTTGACAGAGGAGGGTAACATAAAGATATTATTATTGGACAAGTTGGAAAGAAGAAGGGTTTCCATGGAAGTGGGCATGGGACAGGGGATAAAAATGGTAATGGAAGGGAATTATGAGGACATTATTGTATATTCATGTATGAAATTTGACAATAAAAGTTTTTGAAAAATCAACAAAAAACACCTGACATGAGAGAATGCCAGGTGAGCCCAAATTCCAAAAGAGTGCAGCGTTGATGGGTTTGTAGACACGGTTCTTCAATTTTTTTAGAGGAATAATTAGAAAAATCAGATTAAGGATTGAAAGTGATGGAGCAGGCAATAAAGATATGAGACAAAAAAACTGACATACCCATGGTGAGTTGGACATAGGTGGTAGAATTTGAACCCAGGTTCATTAAGCTTGATACAAAGTGGTTTTAAAATCATCCCACAAGGTTATCATGTACTAATCCAACTTTACATAAGAACAAAATTAAAATTTCATAAATTTATAAGGTCCAAGGCACCATAGAATGTTGTGTTATAAAATCAGATTTCTAACTAGACACACAAATAATTAACAGCCTCCTAAATGTATTCACAGTTTCTCTTGTAATGTTAGCAAGCCCCAGGGTGGAGAACTGGGGAAGGGAAGGTATGGGGTACATACCTCAAGCCCCCTGGAATAGTGATGGTATATAAGAGACTATCTACAGGTTTCCTTTGGCTTTCTCAGCTACATTTCTCCCTAACATCATTATCTCTTCTCTTGTGTTTTTCCCCCCATTTTGCCTTGTTTCTCTCAGGTCATGTGTTAGGAATAGATGTCAGCCCAACTTTAGCTCTGTTAGTGAGCGACACACTGAACTTCACTGTTATAGGTGACATTGACATGAGGTATCTGAGGTCATTGACATGCTTGTTTTTTAACTGAGAAGTATAATACAAGAATATACAATAATTTAATCATCCTCCTCTCCCTTTATGCTCTTTTGTCCCATCCCTCACCTCATTCCACTGAACCCCCTCCTCTTTCCAAATATTCCCTTCTATTTTGATCTCCCATTCATTTTGTCCCCTTGCTTCTTCTACGTCAAAATATTGAGGGGCTCGATATTGTGCAGGCCTTGTGGAGGTAACTATTCAACTCTGAGGTCATGAATGCACCAGAGAATTCAGGTCCAGAGGAGTGCGCCCAGAGTCCCCCACCCTATGGCCCTTACATTCTTTTCTTTTTTTAACTTTTTTTTATTGTCCTTAATGAGTTACATTGTTTAGTGGGCCAACAATGAGTTGTTATCCCCAATTCCTCATTGACCCCCCCTCCCCATCCCCAGTCAGCTGGATATCCTCCGTGGACCATCTGGATCAGTCTTTGTGGTAGGGGACCATGGATAGCTCTTTTCACTCCCTCTCATGCAGTGTTCCCTGAACCATGAAGGGTGGTTGATAGAAGTGTTTCATTTAGCACTGAGATCTCATGCTGGTAGGGAGAGAGGGAAGCTACCTCTGTTATTTAATTAACTGGGTCCATTGTACCCATCCTGTGTTTTTATTGGTCAGACCCTTAGCACTGATTTCTCTTTATTTTCTCCATCCAATGACATATGTATCTTTCTTCAAGTCTCCATCTCTCTCAGGGATAAAAGACACCTTGTAGTTTTCCATGTTCAAAATTGTTTTGCTTAAATGAGAAGACTATGACCCAGAAAAGGGTATGTCCAGAAATCATGGCTCTTTTAGTCCCACTGAGAACTGAAAGAAAATTCCAGATGGTTGCATATTCTTCTTCAAATTTGGAGTATTTCACTGGAAGTGAAATAGGATTCAGTTTTCCAATCTTGCTCCTCGGCCCTAAAATGACATTTGCAAAGAGCAATAGGGAAAAAAAAAACATTTTCCCCATATTTTTGATTATCTAATGTTTAAACTCTCTTTAAAGGTTGTATTCTAAAAAGGTTGAGTTCATGGAGAAGGAGTGACTCAGACTGCAGGGCTATTTAAAACCACACTCTTAATGTCTCAACCACTATAGGGAGTGGTGGGTCCCAGAGGGACCCTTGGCAGTGAGGAGAAAGTGGCTTATTATCTCTTACTTCAAGATTTTGCACTACTGTTTTCCAGGTCTTTGAATCTGACTGTCTACACTTTCCCTATCTGTCTACACTGCCACTATAACTGTTTTTCCTTAGAAATACCTTCCATTTCTGAGTGGCTTGACTTTCATCTTCCATTTCTGCCTTCTTTTCAATGATCATATCTCTTCCATGGCAGGTTTGACCTCCAATAGACTGTGTGGTATAAGAAAGGAGTACCTGAAGCTTCTGGGCCATACGAAACACTTTCACAACTCTGCAAGCTCTCCCTGCAGCTCTCTACCTTTGGGAGGATGATGCACGTTACTGTTGTAATATCTCCTGCTCCATTAAATGCAGAGTATAAGAAGATAGCATCTATGTTTCATTCGGTGTTGTACAATAAAACTGTACCTATAAAAATATGTTTCCTGTCTTTCCTTAGACCTACATCAAGTCTCATCTCTGGACTCAGTATTTGTGGTAGGGTTTCATTTTTCACAACTGCATTTTGTTTGCAAGCATGAGCTCTCTGGTAAATGGTGGTATGGTGGTCTTTTTCACCATTATATATCCTAAGCCAACTGAATCCAGCCATGCAGAGCAAGTGAGCAGAGGTGAGTTGTTGCAGTCAAAATTTTTTCCCAAAAGAAAAGGGCTTGGGCAGGGTAACATGAAGAAGTTGACTGAGTAAGGGCTGAGTAAATGGCTCATTGGTTGATGCTTGTCACTTAAGGGCCTCTTAGGCTGGAAATCACCAAGTATGACTCAGAAGAACCCACATAAAAAGATGGACATGGTCATGTACATCTGTAACCACAGTGGGGAGGGAGACTGGAGAATCCTGGTGCTTACTGACACTTAGCAGCTCCTGGCTTAGGGAAATAGCCCATCTCAAAAAAAAAACATGCAAATGAGCAATATGAAGAAGATGATAACTGGTGTACATACAAATGCATAGGGTGTAGACATCTGCACACACATGTGAATACACCACACATAATGCACACCACACACCACATCACATCACAGCTCATGTGCAAGAAACAAGGCTAGTTTAGGCTCTTGTTAAAAAGGGGTCCAGATGGCCTGTGCAGACTTTGACAAGGATTATTCCTTTGTTGTGCCACTCTGTGGTAGACTGTAATGGCAGGAGCATGTGTGGAAGCACGCAGTTATATCTTGATACAAGAAGACAGAGAGAAAAATTGAGCAATCAGACTTTCTTGCTTCATAATAACCTCCTCACGCTAAGCAGAGTCTCAGAAAAAAATACCTTTACCCCCTTGAAAACCAATGTCCTCAATGACTTAAGGACCCCCCCAAAAAAAGTGTCCACCACATCTCCTGAAAGCACTACCTTGGAAGCAAGCCTTAACACACAACCCTCTGGGGTATAAACAACCTATCTCAAACCATGAAGAGAGACAGTAAGTTGAGAAATGTGAACCATATCCAAACCATGGCAGCAGTGCAATGATAACAGATTGTAATGATGAGATTAGAAAGGGCTAAGGGAAGAGTGAAGGGGATAACCACGCCCAGATAGCCATGTGTAAACCAACACCAGGAAAGCTCTCTGCTCATCAGGCAAAGACACTGCCCTCTCCCAGGAACACTGGGCAGGGATCATAGTGCCTACATGGCTGTGAGCCCATAGAACTTCTCAATAATTCAGACATATGTTTCCCTTACTCAATTTCAACTCAGTTCTTATAGTTTTACAAAAAAAAATAAATAAATTACCTGCCACCATACTGTGTAATTTTCAAACTACCGGTTCACCACAGCAAAGCAGCTCCCAAAGGATATATCGTTCTCTCTCCCCTCCTCCCAACCTCATTGTGTTTGAAAGAACAAATACACCAGAATTCAGCCTGCTTCTCAGATTTACTGCCTACTCCAAATAGCTAACATTTGAATATATTTATAAAATTCTTTCTCTTTTCTCTTCTTATAGCTTTTCAAACCTTCCTTAGAACGATTCTTTTTTATTTAATAAAGACAGAATTTATAGTCAGGCATGCCACAAATGTCTGTAACCCCAGGCCTGTGTGAAGCAGAGACATGAGGGTTGCAGGGATCTTGAAGATCAGCCAGTTTAACAACAGCAACAAAAATATGAACTCACGATTCAGAAAGAGACTCTGTCTCAAAGGAACTAAGGCAGAAGAGGTCCTCCTCTGGCCTTCATATTCACGCGTGTCCATGCACATACATACATCTCCATATACCCATACATGCATATGCTACACACAAACACACACACACACACACACGCACACCCTACAATACTACACACACACTAACATAAAGATACTTCTATTAAAAAAAATACTGCATTTGAAATTACATTCAAGCCTCCACTACATTTAGAGTAATCATTTTCTACCCATCTACATTAGCCCTTTGTTTCATCCAGATTAGAGTGACGTAATTTAAAAACAAACTGAAACCAAACTTATGATTTGAAATTAAAAGGTTGGCCTTCATAACCTAACTCTATATCCAGGCCAATTAACTGGACTGCTTGAACCTTAATGGCCTCATGGGGACAGTAACAGAAATAGCACATTCTTATACCACTGGTCTTTGAGAGCTATGGATCAAAAATCATGGGAGCCAGCCTCTATGCAAACCCTGGATTTGCTATGTGAACAAGAAATCAGTATTAATTCTGTCATACTTTATGGTGTATTTCACATCTTCAACTTTGGTAAACAACTTCCTTTATTCTCTAGCTCTTTTCTAATTTTATAAACTTAATGAGGCTTCTCTAAAAGTACCTCACCATATAGCGAAACCTCGTGTGTTTTTTAAGGAATCATATTTATGATTCAAGAAAGCAATTATGGAAGGCTACTAATATTTAATTCAACATATATCTTTCATGCAGTGTTATGATCCTTGACTTTAGAACATGTAGGACTCTAGAAAAGTTGACACCTAATGGTTCTATTTCGTTGTTTTTTTTTTTAATTTTGCATCTGTGCATGTGTGCGTGTGTGAGTGCATGTGAGTGTGTGTGAGTGCTTGTGTGTACGTGTGTGCTTGCATGCACGTGTATATGCCTATGTTGTACCCCACACTCTTTCCTGTGATGGAGTGTGCTTGCCTGCAGAGTTGGAATGGAACACTCTGCCCGGATCCGTTGCTCTTCTGTTTGCTCTTGTCTGTTACCAATCCTGGGGCTTGCTGATTTTTTTTTTCTTTTTTTCCCACAATTCCTGGTGATTCTCAGGTCTATGCTCTCTTTTGGAATGGGGTTTACAGACACGTGTCCACCCCCAGCTATTTATGTGGGTCCTAGAGACCAAAATCAAGTGGTCTTTAGACCTCCTTAGGCCCTAATGCTTGTATGGGAAGTGCCCCTCATGTCTGAGCCATTTCCCAGCCTGATTTCTGTGTGTCATTAATCCCAGAGGCAGGTGAGCCTCCAAAGCAGCCTGCTAGACAGCTCAAGGGACATCTTCAGTTCTTAAGAATTTGTTATTCATGATGAGCTAATCTGTGTCTCCCTGAGGTTTCCTCCTGTTGTAATTTCTATACATATGCAGATGCTTGCAGATAGCTCCAAGCTGAGCTACTTCTCCGCTACCTTCTTCAGGCTTCCCCTGGGAATGAACTCAAGATGGCAGATAGAGTTGGACTATGGTTATCTACAGCAGGGTTATTGTGTTTCCACCATGTAGCATGGAATGCATGCTTAATTCAGTCTGCAATGTCATTACCAATTTTTGCTCCAGTCAAAGTGCATCTTTGACTCATTCTGCCTTCCGCACTTCAGTGGGAGTGCAACCTATCTTTCTTATAAACGACATCTCCCCAACTGGTATTTAAACAGTTAGGGTTTGGACCTACATAAGCACTTAGAATGGTCCATCTTTATCTTCTTAGATTTGATGCAGTGTTCTCACCAGCCAAGAAATTGTTGAATACTGATTGTTATTCAATATATTGGTTGTTCCTCTGAACTTCGTGTCAGAGAATAATCAATAAATCTTCCACATACTACTATGAGCATATAATGTGGTGAAAATGGGCATTTGACCAGGTTTACAGTACAAGCATGAATTCCTCAATCAGTTAAACCCCATGAGTTGCATGCTGCTGTTTCTCCAGTGGACCTGGCAGAGAGGATCCTCAGCTGAGTTATACTATTAATGCCTTGTCCCTCCCAGTCACCTGTAGAGCACCTTTCTCCACTATGAATGCTCTTACTAAGTTTTGTAATAACTTGCTACATAGCAGCAGATAGCTAATCCTCTCATCAAAAGATGTCACCTCTTGTTGGAAAGAAGGGGTAAAGTGGTGGGGCCATGAGGAAAGGTCAAAAGATAGTAAGGAGAAGGGATTAAGAACAAAATACATTATACACATATATGAAAATTGTTGGTGAAATGTTAAAAGATGTCACTTTTTATCTTAAAGTATGTGATATTAAAAAAATACAATTATCTGAAGCTGGGCTGTAAGTCAGTGGCAAAGAGCTTGTCTGACATCAAAAGGGCCTGATTTTAATTGTACCACACAGAAACAAGCACAGATTATTGTCATTTATCTCTGTATAAAACAATTATTAAGATCATTAGGTATTTATTGAATATTGAGCTCCAGTTTCCATTCTGCTATGTAAAAGCCTACACTCCAAAATTTTAGCACTAACTGCAACCACCCACCTTGGTGAGGACTCACTTACCTGTGACTCAGTTTCTCACCTGTATAACATGCAAATCAAGAGTTTGGGAGCAGGCAAGTCTGTATGGATTTCATGCTCCAGAGATGGCTATTGCTTAGAGCCAAGCCCCCAGGGAAGGCTCAGTGGTGCTCAGAGCAGAGAGTGGATGATACACTGCCAGATGATTTGCAACCAGTAAATGGATCCACTCTTCTGAAAAACACTTAATTTAATATGGAACCATCTTGCAATAAGTGGCAGAACGGAAGAGGAAGATATTGGAGAATTAAAGATCTGCAGTGGGGTGTATATAGCTCTATTATGAAAATGAGAAAGACCTTTTCTAAGATCTCCCACCCCTGAAGAAATGATAAACTTGAGAAAAGCCACCAATAAGGTAGAATGTAAGATATCTAATGTTTCAGGAAGACCAACTCACAATCACTATGCCTGAAGAGGAACTTAGTTGCTAAGTTCCCAGTACCCTTCTGGTTTGCATATACATGGCTCTTCCTAACCCCAAGTCCATCACAGACATTAGTGCAAGTTCTTTATTCTTTTTCCTCAACCTAGTGATGGAATTTCAGTGCTAGGTCCTCATCCTGTGTTCTGCATGTAGTCACTTCCTAATATTTGCCTGGTCCATCTCTGCAGCTCTTAGGAAGGTGTCAGAGACTGTCCTCACCTTACTCATAGGCCCTTGTAAAGGAATTCATAGGATTAAGAATGATTGAGTTTCACAATGTGTTTCCCCTCTTGCCCTTTCCCTTGCATGCTTCTCCCAGAAAGTTTCCAGATTCGATCCAATCTCTACCTCTTTCTTATCTCCTCCTGTATTTTACCTTTTTATTCCCACCAGTTTCCCAAGTTTAACTGATGTCAAAGCAATCATACAGTGTTGAAACACAGGGCAAATAGTAGCTCTTTACATCCATATCTGTCTCGTTCCTTAAGGACCTACTGACCTCAAAGTGATCTTAGAAAACTTCTTTCCTAGATCCCCTTTTTAAAAAGTCCATTGATCAGGGATGGGGAGGGGGGGAATTGGGGAATTTGGGATAACAACGCATTGTTTGCCCACTAAATAATGTAACTCATTATGGACAATAAATATATATTTTTTTAAAAAAAGTCTGTTGCCTCTCAGTAGCTCCTCCTTGCTTCCATCCATCATTGTTTTCTCTGAGTACATGAAAAGCAATAACATAAAATTGTCATGGAATATTCACATATGTTGTACAGAATGTGAGTCACATAGGGCCAAATATATGAAGACTGAATGTTAAATTCCAATTCTACCGATTGCCAGCTATGAGATGAGTCATGTCCCATACAATTTCTGGGACTACTGGACAGTTCGATAGCTTCATAATAGGGTCCACGTGGCAAAGCTGAATTTCCTCTTCAAGAATGCTTCCAGCAGGTTGTACAAGGGAGTTCCCTGGGAACTTCTGGAGAGTAAAGCAGCAGACACCTCATAGCTCACATATGTTCCTGCAGATCTGCCAGTTGATCTCATTGACCTGAAGCAGTAATGCAGACTGAAACCATTCCCTGAGTTCTCCTTCAACATCTTCCATTTCTGGGCCTGGTGTATATGGTTAGTCTCTGTAACAAAGAATACATATGGCTTCTATTGGCTACTTACATTATTATGACCAGAAGCAGTAAAAACTAGTATGGCTTTTATTCTGTCTTGAGAGAATTTTGGCTTCCAGTTGTCAGCTGAGTCTGTCTTCAATTTCACTGACTTTATATCCATCTGCTCTTCCTATCAGCCCATTGAACTTTCTTTTTTTATTTATTTTTTAAAAATATTTTATTTATCCATTTTCAAGGGGAGAGAGAGAGAAAGAGAGAGAGAGAGAGAGAGAGAGAGAGAGAGAGAGAGAGAGAGAGAGAGAGAGAGAGAGAGAGAGAACACCAGGGCTACCACCTTGTGGGTCTGGCCTATGTGGGTCCTGGGAAATTGAACCCGGGGCCTTAGGCACTGGAGGCAAGTACCTAAACTGCTGAGCCATCTCTCCAGCCCTTTTTTAAAAAATATTTATCCCATTGAACTTTCAACTTCAGCATGCAGCAACACTAGACCTGCAGAGATCTTTTATTGACTGTCACAACTGCAAAAGGCCCAAAACCTTTAACAGGGCTTTGTATATTTGTTCAGTATGTATGGTGAGCGTGTGTGTGTGTGTGTGTGTGTGTGTGTGTGTGTGTGTGTGTGTGTATACTTCTAGTCATACAAGTTGAGCTGAGCCCTGGCCAATACAAATAATAAAATAGAAGTATAATTTGTTTTAAATCGCAAAACTTAGGAGCAGAAAGGAATAATCATTTAGCACATAGATTGTCATGTCTTCCAGGGGATCTCTTACTCACTCATGTCTTAGGTATCTGGAGTGACTCTTCTGACTCTGGTTCATTGTGGAGTCTAATTAAGGACAGCATCTAGCTGGGGGAAGCTCACTCCTTGAGCTAGCACAAGTTTGAGGGGCACATCGACTCTGAGTAGGCCACTTTTGAAGTTTCAGGGGTACAACCCCTCTGAGTAGGAATATGTCAAATTTGAGGAGCACATCCCCCTCTAAGTAGGCAAATTTCAAGTTCCTGATAATATATTTATACACATTCCATTGACCAAAGAAAATTACATAGCCAAGATCAAAATCAAGAGGCCAAAACATATAGTTGACTTTAGTGAGGGATAATTTGGTTAAGTGCACAAGGGTAAGTGTATGACTCTGGAATGAAAACTAGAGTCCACACTTTAACACACTGGCTTGCACAGTGTCCAGGAATTGGATTCTGGAACTGGTCAGTCCTGACCAGATGCAGCTGTGAATGAAGTGAGGGGTGGATCTTCCAGTTTGTATTTGACCACTAAATCGCTGTGTGTGCCTGGGAAAGGCAATTCTTAGCAGCTTGCCTGGATATTGAAGATAATAATGCTTATCCCTCCAGTAAGATCACTTGGAATGGATCTTTTGATGATTCTTTCATTTAAGGAGAATGTAGAATCTTGGATCATTCAAATCTTTGAAAAAATGGTCTGTCTTTTTATCTTTAATTCAGCTGTTTTTAAACATTTCATTTAAAATACATTTTAGGTTATTATGGAAAAAAATTATAAGATGAAAGACTGCTTTCAAAACTCTACACCAAAATCATTGTGCAATTACTATCTCAATGTAAATCGTTATTGAGATTTTATTTATATGTCTACTTATATCTCTCATGATTGTGTATATGAATGTATTATACACATACATTTTGCATTCTTTCACATTATAGCTTGCTCATTTGCTCTTCCATATCTTGAGGATCTTTTTATTTTAGTTTGTATATGGTCAATTTCACTTGTCAAAAAATGTAAGTGTGAATTTACCAAAATATATTTAATATATTTAACTGTTGCTCTGTTAGTGATCATCAAAATTCTCCCAGGTATGCCTTAACAAACACAGAGCTGAACAGAACATCTCTGTGCCTGTCTTTGTGAGATTAGAATGTCTCCTTTAGGGAAGACACCTAAAAAGTAGTTAATTTGAAATATATTCACAGATTTTCAGAATTTTTAATAATAATTTCTATACTGCCTTTAAAAAACAACTAACTAAGAAACAAAACAAAACAAAAAATAAACACCTTACCCAGGGATAGAGAGATAGCTTGCTTGGTAAAGTACTTATCTTGCAAGCATCAGGACCTGAATTCTACACCAATCCCCACATAAAAAAAGCTAGACATGGTAGCATGCATATGTAATCTTAGTACTGAAGAAATAGGGGCAGGCAGATCCCTGGGGCTCACTGCAAAGTTAGCTGGTGAGTTCAGGTCAATGAGAGACAAAAATGGCTCATGAAGAACCAAGACCAAAGTTTCTCCTCTGGTCTCTACATGTATAACCATATAAGAATACACACATGTGGGCTGGCGAGATGGCTCAGAGGTTAAGGCACTTGCCTCCAGTGCATAAGGCCCCAGGTTCAATTCCCCAGTGCCCACATAAGCCAGACCCACAAGGTGGTGGCCCTGGTATGCTCTTTCTCCCTCTCTCTCTCTCTCTCGCTCTCTCTCTCTCTCTCTCTCTCTCTCTCTCTGTATCAGTGCTTAAAATGAATAAATAAAATATTTTTTAAAAAAGAATACACACATGCTCAAAATCTTTAATATATATGATCTCCAAACCTTTGTCAACACAGTGTCACCATTTTTAAACATTTATTTTAAAGATTTTTTTCTGGTTAATTTTATGGGCTGTGTGGCTGTTGCAAGGGCTATTATGATGAGTAGAGGTCAGTAGACAAAGAAAGTAAAAGTTTGTTTAATATTAGCAAAGAATCCAAAACGGAATTGTGAGACTTAATGAAGATTTATAGTGTCCCCTTTACTGGAGGGGCATGATTTGTTGTCGATAAAGCCTGACCCAGGGAACATTTTTGCAGATGATCTCACTCACAGTAAAAATTCCTGCAGGAAGCTAGATTGTGGTCTGCAGAATGATGACCCACTAAATATGCCTGTCTGAATCCCGAGACCCAGTGAGTACTACCTCATATGACAAGGAGAGGGCAGGTGTGAGGATGGTTAATTATCTTGAGATAAGACTATCCTGCATTATTCATGTGGATTCAATGGAATCACAGAATTTCTAAGAACAGAGAAGCTTTTATAAAAGGGAGTCTACAGACTAATGGTCAACGAAATGTTTTATTTTGGCTTTGAAGATTGTGAATTGGATCCTGAGCCCAAGAGGTTCTCCAAGAACTTCCAAATGAGGTGTAGCTCTGTCACTGTCTTCATTTAGACTTCTGAGCTGTAGAACTGTAATGTAACCAAAGTTTTGCTTTAACAACTGACTTGAGGTCATTTAATATCTAACACTAGAAAAGTAATAATAATCGTATGTTAGGGTGGAAGCAGATGCTGATCTTATTGCTTCTTTCTTATGAGATATGGGATATATTTCTGTCTATCCACCAGGTAGAAGGAACTGGCCAAACCACAGAACCTCTGTCAATATTTGCTGTACTAACCTAAGTTCGTGCCTACGGCTGTATGCAATTTTTAAATTTTTTTCTTTTTAGTTTTTCTTCTTTGGTTTTTCGAGGTAGGGTCTCCCTCTAGCCCAGGCTGACCTGGAATTCACTATGTAGTCTCAAGGTGGCCTTGAACTCACATTGATCCTCCTACCTCTGCCTCCTGAGTGCTAGGATTAAAGTCATGCATGCCTCTGTGTGTGTGTGTGTGTGTGTGTGTGTGTGTGTGTGTGTGTGTGTGTGTGAATGTTTGTGTTAGTGATAGTGTTCAGGAACACATATGAGGTAAGGTGATAATTTTGGGGTTGATGCTTACCTTCTACCTCAGCTGAGGCAGGATCTCTCATTGTGTTTCATTGTTCTCTTCATGAAATCCTGGGAAATTCTACTCTCTCCATCTCTCTTCACCCTTTTTGTAGGCATGGCGGAATTGTATAAGCCCACCATAGCTTCTAGGTTTTATGTGGTGTCTGCGGATTCAATCCCAAGTACTCAGAGTTGCATGGCAAGCGCTTTATCTACCGAAACATCTTCCCAGATGGATATATGTATTGCAGGCAAGTACAGATGCACCAGTAAGGCCCATTTCACTTAATGAAAAATAACATTTTAATTGCATTTCAATCTTCATTAGTTAATTGTAAAGGAGGGTAAATAACTTTCATATATTAATTAGTCATGTTAATATTTCTAGCTTATAGTTTTGACTAATTAATCAAATGAGCTGTTTGACATGTGATAATCTGAAAACACTCCATATGTTTTCATATATATATATATATATATATATATATGTTTTATATATATATATATATGCTTTACAAATATTTCTCTCAGTCCGTTAGTTGTTTATATACATGTATATTACGTACTTGAACAATTATAGATAGGTGTGTATTTTTCATAATCTAATGTTTAAGTTACATACATACATTTCAATCAAATTTGTTTCCCTCTATGTCTACTGGACCTTGTGACATCCATAGAAATACCTTTTCAAACTGGATTTATTCATTTTTGTGAACTGTATTCTACTTTCTCAGGCCATTACCTAATTTGTGTTTAGAATTTACTCTTTAGATATAAAACTTAATTTTCAACATAATAAAGGTAGGATCCTACCACTTCTAGCATGGAAAACTTTTAAAAATACTATTTTTTGAATAACTCATCATTTTCACATTGACTAAAAATGTCATAGCTATCCTGTGCTGCTTTTTCAATACACATGAACATTCTTTTGATATTATCCTCATATATTTTCCGACTGAATAAATATAATACTTTTATCTAGTAGGGAAAGTCTGCCTTCATTTATCTTCTGTTTCAAATTATCCTTCTGATTCTCATCTTTTTTTTTTATCTCCCAGAGAAGTTTTATAGCAATGTTTAGATACTTAACTATTTTTGAAAAGAGAGCCATGCTGGAGGAAGTTTGTTACTGGGGACAGGCCTTGAGGCTGTGGAGTCCAGGCCCACTTGCTCTTCGTGTTTTCCATCTACTTAATCCCTGTCACTTGGATGATGTGATACCAGCTTCCTGCTCCTGCCATACTTTTCCCAACAAGATGTACTCTGTCCACTAGAACTGTAAGTGGAAATAAACTATTTACTTCCCAACAACAACAACAATAAAAAGAGAACAGGATCCTAGACTATAAAAAAGTAAGATATGGTGGTGGGGCCGTGGAAATGCATACAAGACTTGCACAGGTGAGATTTGCTTTGGGGCTTTTTTTTTTTTTTTTTTACTGAGAGGGAAGTTTTCATTTGTGGTGTCACAAAGGGCAGGTAAACCACCAGTAACCTCAAGTTTCATTGGTCTCAAGAACAAGGACTGGCTAGGGAGTCAATTTTAGGTACACAAAAGTGAGGGGGTGCTTGGCAAAGAGCCCAAAGTCTATGATGGAAAAATAACCACAACTCCTCTATATAAGATTGTCAATGGCAAGGAATCAGGATAAGGTGATGAAAACTGAACTGAGATATGAACTGCTGCCTAAGAAAGTCTCCAATTTTTAGATGTTAAAATTTAGTGTCTTGCTTAAAACTTTATCTGCATTTTTCAGAGGAATATAACAAAATCCCAAATTTCCACAATATAATATTCTCCTTTTTCAGGACACATACAAAATTATTTTTCATTCAAACAGCCAGAAAAATTGTATCCATTCTCAAGAGAAAAATGATAATTGAACAACCCTGAGATGATGTAGAGAGTAGAAGTCACAGATAACTTACTTTAAAGCAGAAGTTACTTCTATGCTTAATGAAATAAACTTTATTATGCATATAATTAAAGAAAATCTAAAAATTGTCAGTGGGAGAATTGAAAATTACAAAATTTTGGAACTAGAAATTGCAACATCAGATTTAAAAACAAATAATCAGTAATCAACTAGAATGAATATGTGAAAAGAATACGTCAATAAACATGGAGCTACAGCAAAATATATGGTCAATTTGAAGAATAGGGAAAAGTGGAGAAAATTAAAAACCCTTCTGTTTTAGTTAGAGTTCCCTATAGGAACAGAATCAACAGAATGAATTGTAGTAAGCAAAAAGGGGATTTACTGGATTAGCTCACAGCAGTCCCACAATAGCAGTCTGTAAACCCAAGAGTCAAGGAACCAGTGGCTACTCAGCCCACGTGGCTAGATGCCTCAGCAATACTACTCCTTCACTGATGGCCTAAAGGCTTCCAGGGGAGCTGCTGCTCTTCATTTCAGGCTGGAAGGCTGAGGAAGTTTTATCCCAATGCCAACAAAGAGATGCATGACAAGCACGAGCAGCCAGGAAGGTAGGGAGAGAGAGAGAAAAGAGAGAAAGAGAGAGAGAGAGAGAGAGAGAGAGAGAGAGAGAGAGAGAGAGAGAGAGAGAGAGAGAGAGAGAGATCTTTCCCTTTTTTATAGCCATAGGGTGGGGTCTTGCAACCTTACCCCAGACTTGTGGCTTCTTGAGTCTCTGGCATTTCCTTCCTGCTCTGCCCTCCCAGAAGGGATGATAATTGCCAGCTTCCCTGAGCTTCCTTACATCCTGCCCCCTACTGAGAGGGCTGCCTTCCTTAGATAAACATCGGAGACCCACAAATGACAATTAAAAAGATCAAGTTGATAACAAGCATAACCCCATAAAAAATTGATCAGACCTGCAACTCCCTGTCCCAGTCATTGGTTCCGTCCCACACTGAGCTGTTGATCCAAGAGACCCACAAGGTCCTCAAAACAAGACGTAATTCTGTCAAAGCTCTTGAGTACCCACACCAGGCCAAAGGTAAGAAATTGGTCAATGCTATTTAGAGAAATCAGAGACCACTGATATAAAATGCAGACTGTTGCCATGAGAAGGCTGAACACACTTCCTTCTGGGAGAGATCAGTGAGACAAGAAGTGATCACTTGAGCAATAGAGGAGCCAAAATCTGGGGCAGTAATCAACAGCTTTCAATTTGGCCAAGAAATCCACTCAGTGACAAGGAACCCTTAACTGGAATTGCGGCTCAGGGCAAAATACTATGGGAACCAAAAACTTGAACTCCAAGGAGAAATTTCCAAGTACCAGACAACTACAGAGAGGCTAATCTCAATAGAATCTTGCCAAATTAGCAATGTGTATCGCATTTTACCTATACTGATTTCATGCTCAGTTGGAGATTCTGTTTGTATTTTTCAGAATGCAATGATTGAGCTGTGGTCATTCCAACTCCACCAACTAGTCACAGGTGGATGGCTGACATCCTGGCTAGAGATGAACCACCACAGGCCTATCATGTAGACCCTAAATGATACTCTTGAGAGAGTGGCAGGATAAGCAAGAGACCTAAAACCACAGCCAATCAGTCAACCCAGCATAAGTCAAAGAGACAGACATCAAAGATTTCCAACACAACTCAAAGCAGAAGTACAGAGACCCTTAATATAACAACAATAAAGAAGACTTATAACTCATCCACCATGACTCAGGGAACTAAGTTGAAGAGGGGGCAAAAAGACTGTAAGAGCCATGGTGGGAGAGAATATCCAGAGACATTGCCCCTGTCAGCAACAACACACAAAGAGAGGGGGAAACCTGGCATCCTCCTGTGCTATCCATAATCCTCTACCCCATGGATTGATCCAGTATGCCCACTGAGGAGGATACCCAGTGGATTGGGGACAGGGAGGAGGGAAATGGGGGTACCAACACAAAATTTGCTCATGCAATGTATCTAAATTTGGATAATAAAGATATCAATAAAAAAACTAACCATGACACCTTCTGAGACCTGTTGAATAATATTAAGTACTACCAAAATTTCTAGAGGGGAAGGAAAATATTAAGACAGAAAATATATTTGAGAAAATAATGAGCAACTTGGTAAAATAAATAAATAAATACAACCCTTTTGACCAGAGACAAAATCCTTAGCAAAATCACAAGCAACATAAAAAGGACAGCTCATGATGAACATGAAACACTGTACTCAGAAATGCAAGATTAGTTTTCAAAGAGTTAATTTTCAACTATGCAAATTTTAAAATCATAGAAAAGTAATATATGTAGTTTATCGTGTTAGTACAATAATTTTAATACTTCAGGAATGAAAAAAAAAACATTTATACTAAACCCAAAACCACCTGAGATTAAACTTCTCAGTCAGTGAGGAATAAGGCGAAACGTTAGGAACCCAGGAAAGGGTGTCTGTGGGAGACTCCAGGCAGTGTCTTTACAGAAGTCATGCTGACCGCTTCTCCCCAAGAACAAAGCATGGCTTTCCAATCTCACTTCCAATCAACACTGTACTGGAAATCCTAATTGTTTGCAACAATACGAAAATGATGTAAGTAAGATAACGAACAGAAGAAGTACAATTGTCTGGAAATGATATGATTTTCTCTACAAAGAAATCTAAAGAGCTGCTAGAGAGCAGCAAGCAGATTTAGTGAGGTTGCCAAGAACAAGAATGTGTTTAAAAAAAAACCAACAAAACAGTTGTAATCAGAACATACCTATTTTAGAATATTCAAAACTCAGTTCACTAACAGCAGCAAACATCAACAAGAATGGGGGCAGGAGAACATCTTAGTCGTTGATGGTGGGATACAGCATGGCAGTCACATTAGAGGGTGATTTCTTATATAATTTATCATACTGCCCAGCAGTCATGTTCCTTGCTATTCACATAAAGGAGTTTCAAATTTGGTGTCCACACTAAAACATGCACCAGTTTTATTCGTGATTTTCAAAACGGAGAAGCAACCAGGATGTTTTTCTGCAATTGAATGAGTAAATTACCTGTGATATACACAGACAAGGGGATATTGTGCAGCACTAAAGTGAAATGAGCTATCAAGCCATGGAAAGACTTAGAAAAAATGTTAATGATTATTACTAAGTACAAGAAAGCAATATGAAAAGACGACATACTGGTTTATCCCAAGGTATATTCTGTTAGAGGCAAAACCCTGGATAAAGTAAAAAGATCAGTGGTTGCCAAGGTTTGGAAGAGGAGGGGTGAATAGGCCAAACATAAGGGAATTTGGGGGAAATGAAAAGAATCTGTCTAGTAATATAATGTTGACTACATGTCAGTACACATTTATCTAAAGTTCGTAAAAGGTATTCATAAAAAGCAGGGGTAACCCAAATGCACACTACAGACTATGAGTTAAGGTGATTTGCCAGTTTTATCAATTGTCAACTTGGCCACACTCTGGTGGTGGATATGATAAAGAGTTTATGTATGTGTGAGGTCAAGGGTTATATAAAAAATTGTTCTATCTTCCCAATGATACTAAATGTATTTAAAAATTAAAATGAAAATTCATAGATCTGTATACTTATATATTTTGCCATTTCTATATGTTCATGTTATACTTCAATTAAAAAACAACTCATTGGTTTCCCACTAAATAATGTAACTCATTATGGACAATAAATATATATTAAAAAATTACAAAAAAACTGTATTATATACACAACTATGCAAAGTAAGAAAATAAAATCAAAAGAAACTCATCATATAACTGCACATGGAAAATACAAAAACAATTACCAATATATAATGTGCAAGACTTCGACTTGAAAATTATGAGGTATTGCTGAGAAAAATGAGAAAGCTTAATTATCAAGGCCCTGATATACTGGCAACAAAATTGACAAATAGATTAATATCATAGATAGTTCAGAAATAGATCCATAATTATGGGTCATTTGTTTAAACATTCACAAAGGCATCAGAGCAATCTGATGCTTTAATTAGTCATATTTAAGATGGGTCATAAACATATACATGAAACTCTAAAACTTCTTAGAAGTAAATAAAAGGGAATGTCTACACGATTCTACATACAAACATCTTTATTAAAATACAAGATTAGAAGAAACAAATACACACACACACACACACACACACACACACATATATATATATATATATATATATATGGTCTCCTCAAAATTAAAAATTCTTATTAAAAGACAATTAAGTGGCCAGAGAGATTGCTCCATGGATTAAGTACTTGCAGCACATGTATTAGGACCAAACTTAGGGCTTCTAGAACCCTTGTAAATGCCACCTGGGTGGGTGTGAGGCCCATGTGTAATCCAGGCCTAGGAGACAAGGAGGAGGGATCCCTGTGCCCAGATGGTTAGCTAAACTACCAGAATCTATGAGCTCTGGGTTTAAGTGAAAGTTCCTGCTTCAGAAAGTAAAAGTGAAGACTGATCATTGAGGAAGCCACTCAACATCACCCTCTGCTCTCCACATGCATGCACACCTTAAGTGCACATGTGCTCCCCAAAGACACCCCTAAACATGTGAAAATGAACACACACACTCATGCATAGCACACACATACACATTCAAAAACAAGATAGTCAAGAAAATGACTAGACTATGAGAAAACATTCATATTCAGCAAAGATGTGCCCACTGAGGCAATAGTGGCATGTCTATTAAGGAAGCCAACAATGGCTCTTTGGTTGGATTTGAGGTCCACCCCATGAGAAGAAATGAATGCCTGTTAATGTCTTCTCAATATCTTGGAAGATAATAAGCCTTACTGGAGAATCTACAATTGTTCCCTGAATTGATAAATATGTTGGACCCACCTCTAAATATTTATATTTGTGCTCATAGATTAGTTTTTCTCACACCTTAGGTCAGAGGAGCTTTATTTTGAAGATGGTTGTGACTAGAGAGGAGACACAAATTTTATCAACATGTTTAGAATACATACCTGTTAAGTGTTCAGTGGTAAATGAGACATCTCTACCACCCCTGCCTCCCAGGCTCAGAGAACACTGTGGAAGAAGGGGCAGAGTGTAAGAGCCAGAGCATAAGGAGGTGTTCTTTGGGATGCTGTCTTCTGAATATGAGATAGCCTTTGTATTCATGAGCCCACAAGGAGCTGTGCTACCTACATCTGACCTGCACAATATTGGGCCCATCAACATTTCATCATAGATGATGACAGGGGGCAAAATGGGGCATCAAAATAAAAGAGAAACTAATTGTAATGAAGAGATTTAATGAAGAGAGGACAGGGATAGGAAGACAAAAGAAGGTAATACAGAAGATTATCAAAATACATTATGAATATGTATGAAAATTTTCAATAGAGTTAAAAAAAGACTTTCAGTGATTCAACTCTTAAAAAATCATTTGAATTCATTGTGTTAAAAAGGAAATAAAGCCAACTGACTTGAAAAAAAGGCAAACAACTCAATAAAAATCAAGACAAATATCTATATGCTTTCCACAAACAGAATATATAAATTTCTTTGTATGTTTTTCACATGGCCAATGAGCCATGCAAAGATAAAATGCTCAATGCCATTAGGGATGGAAATGCAAACTCAAAGAACAGTAAGACAGAGCTCTATGTTGATATGAAAACGGCTAAAATTAAATGCACTGGTAACATTAGATACTGGCAAGGATGCAGAACAGTAGCTCTCTTACATTTTTAGGAGGAATATAAAATGATACAACTTTTGCAGTGAAAAGTTTGGATATATTCAGATAAATATAAGTGCGTTTTGACCCCATAATCCAGCAAATTCAATCATAAGAGGACATGAACGATCATTGCAGCACTTTGATTTCAAATTTCCCCCAAACTGAAACTGATCCCAATTGTCCATCAAGTTGTTGATGGATAGGCAAAATGGTGTACATCCACACAATGGAATACTAAGCAGTGTTTAAAGGAATGAACCAGCATGACTCACGACCCTTTGCTGAATGAAAGAAACCTTACTTTTTGTCAGTAGATCCTGTTAGCATTTTATATGATTCTCTAAAATGAACAAATCTAATCTTTAATGTAAAAAAATAACCTAGGAACCATTGGGTGCATCCATGAGAGCCCAGTGATTTAATGGAAATAGGTAAGAGACATCCTTGGGTGTGGGGAGCTTTTATATCTTTAGAAATCTGTGTTTTATGTAAGTAAATAATTTGCTAGTTGTTAGGATATACTTCAAGACTTATACATTGCATTGAATGAAAATTTTATAACGAATTACAGGTGTAAGTGCATATTATCTTATTTAATGAAATAAATGCTAATGTGTTTAGAATGCAAATTCACTTCTATTTGATGTATAAAATCATGCTAATAGATGAGTAGCTTAATGAATGTTGCAGTGGTTAAGTCAATTGTCCTTTGGAAAATAGGTCCTGGAAAGGTTAAACATAGGAAGGAGCTGGGGCTACCACTCAGTAGTGCATCACTAACCCAGCATGCATGAGGCCCTGGGCTGGATTCCTAGCACTGAAACAATTTTTAAAAATGAAACAAAGCATTATCATCTGCCACAGTAATTCCACTCTAACATATATCCCCAAAAGAAACGAAAATGTGACCACAAAACATTGTATACAAATGTTCGTTATAACAGCCCAAATCTGGAAACAACTCTATCCATCAACTGATAAATTGATAGTGCTTTATATGTGCATAATGAAATGTTATTCAACTATAAAATAGTGAATTTCTGATACCTTAAGCTGTGTGGAGGATAAAACCTTGTCACAGGGCTTGGGAGATGGCCCCGTGAATAAATAGAACACTTACAGCATAAATATGAGTTCTGGAGTTTGGATCCCCAAGCACCCACATAAATGCCAGCTGAGTATGGAGGCTTCTTTGTACCCCCAGTGCAGGGAAGACAGAGATTGGGAATCTCTGGGGCAAGCTGGCTGAGGAGACTAGGTGAAAATGTGCTCTCTGGGCTCAAATGAGAGTAAAATAAAACAGAGAGTGATTGAGAAAAATACCTGATACCTGACATCAATGTCTGACCTCCACTATGCACAATTCATTTCCACAATGAATTTCCATACATACATGCATATACACACAAATACCCTAGTCATGAAAGGTCACATGGTATATGATCCCATTGTCCCAAGTTATCCCAGGATGATGCAAAAGATATTGGGAGTGGGCAGAGATTACCTGAACATGAATTTGGTTTTCTGGCAGGATTATATAAAATATCATAAAATCAATTGTTGTTATAATTTCAGAGCTTTATGAAAATACAAAACCCTTAATTGGACACTTTATATGGTGAGTTGTAGAATATATGAATTATATTTCAATAAATCTGTTGGTGTAGAAATTGTCAATGATAAAAATATATGTGGTGGGTATACAGGTGTTCAAAGTAACTAATTCTGCTGTATATTTGAAAACTTTTAAAAATAAGTCAGTCTTCATAAGATTTTTATTGTAATTATTACAAATTTGGAAGTAATATGGAGATGCTGTTTACATTTTAGTACAATTTAGAGCCCTTGCAGTTAGAAAAGACCACCTGGGCAGATGGCTCTGTGGTTTAAGGTGCTTGTTTGCAAAGCTTTCCAGCATAGGTTCAATTCCCCAACAAGTCACCTAAAGCTGGATGGGCATTCGTTTGTAGTGGCAAGAGATCCTGGTACATGCATACACACCTCCTTGCAACACATACTCACACAAATATTTTTTTTTATCAAAAAACCCACCCCATGTTTAATGCCTTTGTAGGATCATTGATATGTGTAATCTCTGGTTCCTGCTTATTAGTGTGTGCCAAGATCCACTCTACCACGTTTGTATAAGTCTGGATGCTGCCAAGGTCTTTCTTACATACAACGGAGAGAAAAATCTCTGTCACTCGCTCACTAAAACTTGTTCTTAGCTTATTGAAACTTCTTTTGAATTTAATCCTATTCTGTATGAAGAGAACATTAAGTTATCTCTGATTCTCCTCAATATCCAGGCTTTACCTCGCATACTTCCAGTTCTTCCATTTGCAAGATTCAGAGATCCTTCACTATCTCGGTTACTTGCCTTTGAAATATTTCACTTTTTCCTAAATGCCCAAGTATAACAAGACTGTAATAGTATGTCCCAGGTAAGGTATGACTAGCAGGAAGTAGAGAGGAATGATCTCATTCTTCAACCAAGACATTTTACTTCTATTAATACAACTTAGAATTACTATAGCTTTCTAGGCAACTATAGTTCACTGCTATTGAACTTAAAACCCTTTAGCTTATTTCTATGCATTATGAAATCCACAACCCGTCTCTCATCTATACCTGAAATGTTCTTTCTTTGAAATTCAAGGACTCTCCTCCGCAAGTGTTTTCAGAATTCCAAGTATCTGATGCCTGGTTTAGGGGCCACCTACCTTTGAGAAAGCTGCTTCTCTGAATCTGCGTCATTTTCGTGATGAATAAAGCATGGAGAATCACTCTCAGCTGGTGGCGATATTCATAGACTTCCCAGATTGGAAGAGACCTTAAAAGACCGGCTCATCCCTCCTCCTGCTGCCAAGCTCGATGATAGCTACACTCATCCTCTCCAGAGAGAGGACAGCAGCTGTCACCCCTCTACCCCGAGATCTCCAGGCTGTCCCTCTATGACCTAGACTCAGGTTAGCATATTCCTGTTGATTAAGAGTTTCAAGAGCTTGGGATGAATGCAGTACTGAAATTAGCAGGAAGTAGTGGAAATAATTCATCTGCACTCAGCATCTTCTGCTGATAACATCTGCCAAACGAGGGGAGTTGTGGGCAGGCAGGGATGCTTGCATACCATGGCTGTGAGGGCGACTGCAGCTCCTATGCCATGGCTCTAAGGGGGCCTGCAGCTCCTGCCCCATGGCTGTGAGGGAGCCTGCAGCTCCTGCAGCATGGTTATGAGGGGGCCTGCATTTCCTGCATCATGTTTGTGAGGGGGCTTGCAGCTCCTACACCATGGTTATGAGGGGGCCTGCAGTTCCTGCACCATAGTTTTGAAGGGGCCTACAGTTCCTGCACCACGGTTGTGAGGGGGCCTGAATTTCCTGCACCATGGCTGTGAGGGGGCCTGCAGCTCCCGCAGCATGGTTATGAGGGGGCCTGCAGCTCCTGCACCATGGGCAAACGGTCGCTTATTCCCAGCCATCCACTTGGAGAGGATGCTATGAATAGAGTTCCTCTTCAACACATGCCGCCCATCAACCAGGAAGGGACAGTATTTTCCAAGGAAAGTAGGACAATGCAATTCCTGGATAGGAGATCATTTCCTTATGGTCCAGGTCAGGCCCAAGATTTAAAGTCTCTTACTTTTGACAGACAGGCATGCTTATACAGGGAGGTATGTCTTATTTTCTTGCTCATATTGTATCCTTGAAAGTTTCTAAGTTTTAGTGACATTTTTTTTTTTTTGTCAGACATAGTATCAAAGAAGTAGAGGCAAGAGGTGAGTTATGAGATTCCAAAACAGGTCCTTTATTTAAGAGATCCAGAAAGCATTAGCCTTCCCCTAATGAGTATTAATTACAGTGATGGTTTTTAATCTACACACACACACACACACACACACACACACACACACACACACGCACGCGCGCGCGCGCACACACACACATTTAAATTTTTTTTTTTGAAAAGCCTCTCTTTAGGAAACAATGTTTCATTCCCTCCCCTTGAGTAAAGGCAAGAATTTCTGATTTCTTTTTAACAATGAGAGTGTGGCAAGGAAAAGTAATAACACTTCAATGGAGAAATATGGCAGGCAGAGCCTACCCACACAATATGAGTTCATGGAAATGACAATAGGGACGTCATGCACCCTGGACTGGCTTCTTAGATTGCAACCTGTGCAGCCATGTAGCTAGTCCATGCTATGGAGAGACTTCTCTTTGTTTTAACAATCAACTTTAGTATCTTGAAATCCTTAATAATTCTCTTTGAATGAGTGTTTTCTGAATAAAATCAATGGACAAATAGACTGTGACTTTAGGCAGAGGAGAGCTAGGCGACATGCATATTTAGCATTTTTTGCAATTTATATATCAACATTCAGGCTGCCCCATGGGAACTGGATTCTTATGGAACCATGTGCATGGACAATCAGTGATACCCAAAGCAAGTACAAGGTGGATATGATAAATGGGTCAGAGGGATACCAACAGCTTTTAGAAGTCATTCTTCCTTTAGAAAAAAAAAACAAAACAAGTAATGTTTTCTGCTATTTATAAGTCACTATAAAATCCTATTCAATCTTTTACAACTCATGTTATTTTTCTGTTTCAACCAACTACTTAAATTGAAAATAAAAGCCAGGCGTGGTGTTGCACACCTTTGATGCTAGCACTCAGGACGCAGAGGTAGGAGGATTGCCTTGAGTTTGAGATTCACCCAGACTATGCAGTGAATGCCAGGTAAGCCTGGGCTAGAGCAGGACCCTCCCTGAATAAACAGAAAAAACAAAATATAAGAAAGAAAGAAGAAAGGAAGAAAGGAAAGGAAAAGAAAGGAGATAAAAAGATAAAAGAAAAGAGAGAAAGTGAAATACAGGGGAATCAGTGTTTCTTTGGGATTTTTTTCTAATTTGTGTGTGTTTATATGTGTATGGTGTGTGGGAGCAGGCAACGGATGTGGAGGTCTGATGATAACCTTGGGATGTTTGTACTCTTCTATCTTCTTTTTTGAGACAGAGTCTCATTCTTTTGCCATTGCATGCAGCAGTCTAGCTGCCCATGAGCTTTGGGCTTCACCTGGCTCCTGCTTCCATGGCTATATGCATGCTGGGATTATAGGTACATGTTCAATTTTGCCCTGGCTTCATGTGGGTGGGTCCTGGGGAATTGAACTTTGAGCAGCAGGCTTTCAAGAAAGTCTTTAGCTGCAGAGCTACCATCCTAAACAATGACTTAGTTTTTTGTCCTTTCTTTTGTCAATATGCCAAAGATAAGAGTGTTGATAAAACTGCATGCATATCAAAATGTAAAATAAAAACACTTGACTTAGTTCTGTGCAGGATCTTTTCTGGTTTATAAAGAACAAAAGATATACAAGTTCAAACTTCAAAATGTAAATTGTATGAATTTTGTGCCTCTAAAAATGATTTTAAAGTTCTCATATTTGTATTTAAAGCTGTCATTGTACAATACAATGATAAATGATAAAATTCATGGTAATAATTTAAATGCTTTTTTTCTGCTTAGAATGACATTGAATAACAAATAAAAAAACACTATGACAAGTTGAAAGATAAATTATTGACAAAAAGGAAATGCTCATATTTTAGAAACCTAAATAATCACCTACACTGTTTCAATGGGGGATTTTCAATTTCAGCCTTGCATGCACCTCGGAAATTGCCTCTGATATTTTTCTCCAAAAATACTTAACCACAATAAAATTATAACTAACTCTCAAACAAATCCAAGTTGATGAATATCCTCAAGATACTTTTAAAACACTATTCTAATTGGCAAAGTCACAGAAGACAAGGAAAGATCAAGGGATTGTCATGAGTCGAAGAGAGCAGGAGGCATGATGACCTAATACAACTGGGCATGCTGAATGGAGATCTGGAACAGACGCAGAAGGGCTTTAGTGGAAAACTGGTAAAATCCAAACAGTCTGGCTTTGTTAATAAGACTCATGTCCCTTAGATGTCTTTGTTTTTAATATTCTGTAGGTACATTGTCATTGTGCAAAAAATTAGGCAGAGGTATATAAAACTAGGTGGATGTACATAAAAGCTCTTTGCAACTTTTCTGTTAATATCACAATCAATGTGAAATATCAGAAGTAATTATTTTTAAGTATTTATTCCAAATACACTATGTGCAGAATGCAACTATAACTACATGTTTGTATATGTTTTACTCTATTCATTATAGCAGAATTATAATGTATATAAATAAGTTTAAATTTATAAGTATTGTGTTACCTTCTCTCATTGTTGGGACCAAGCACCTGACCAAAAGCAGCTGATAGGAGGAAAGGATTTATTTTGGCTTACAGTCTCCAGGGGCAGCTCCATGATGGCAGGGGAAAGCATGGCATGAGCAGAGGCTGGACATCACCTCTGCCACAGCAGATGAAAAACAGCAGCAGGCTAGTGAACCTAACTCTAGCAAGGGAGAGCTGGATTTAACACCCCATGCCTGCCACCAACAACACTCCTCCTATAGCAAGGTTTTACTTCCCAAACTGTCATCAGCTGGTGACCACAAATTCAGGACGCACTTGGTAATGAGAGACATCTGATTCAAACCACCACGATGAGGAATAAAATAAATTCAGAACACTAAAGTGGATATTCAAAGTCTGAAATATCTAAAACAGTGCAACTAGGTCTTTTGTTGTTGTTTGTTTGTTTTTCAAGGTACGGTCGCTCTTCGATCTAGCCCAGCCTGACCTGGAATTCACTATGAAATCTCAGGGTGGCCTCGAACTCATGGCGATTCTCCCACCTCTGCCTCTCAAGGGCTGGTATTAAAGGCATGCACCACCACACCCTGCTGCAACTAGGTCTTAATCTCAAATCCAATTGTCTCTGCGTGCTCTGAGCTAACTATTTGTTTCTTATTGTCTTCCATATAAAGTCAAAAGTCATAGAATTTATAATCCATTTTGTTTAAAGCATTTGATCAACAATTGAAAATAAACTTAATGCATACAATATGATTTGATTTCAATATACATTGTGTAATGAATACTATAACAAATTAACCATTTTGTCTGTTTGGGGGGTGAAGATCCTTTAAATCTTTTTTATTAAATTTCAAATAAACAATACTGTATTTTTTATTAAATTTCAAATAAACAATACTGTATCATTACCTGTAGTTACCAGACTGTCTCCATTCGATTCCAGGAACTTATTCAGCATATAACTGAGCAGATAGATCTTTTGACCAACATCTTTAAATTTCCCCACCCACTAGACCCCAGCAACTACATTCTTCTGTGCTTGTTCAAACTCAAGGATTTTAGAGTGTTCAAGACCAAATCATTCATTGAGACATCCAATGCTTGGAATAATTTTGCATCCAAAGAAACTGAGTCCCAGAAAGAGTCTTGGACACATAGCTCATCTGAGGTTACAAAACAATCCAAAAATGAAAATGCATTTTAAGCCACTATCCCAACACAAGGCTCTTTCCAATGTGACAGGCTACTGCTACATACAATTTTGCCTCATGAATATTCTCATTCCATTAGGAACACTGGCACAGCATCAAGGGGAAGAAGGAAGATGTCCCACTATCCTTGGGAAAGTGCATGAGCTATCTATTTCAGAAGATTTAAGACCTGTGGTCATGGTCCTCATGTTGTTCCAAGGTCAGTTAGCATCAGCATCATCTGGAAAATTGTTTGAAAACTGTAAAATATTGGGTACCATCCCAGATGAACTAAATTAATAACTACAGTATTTGGAGCCCAGAACTCTGCTTAATGAGACACCCAGGTAATTACACTATTTGCTAAAGACCAGAGCTACTATAGCAGGACAGATTCTAAGGCACAGAGAAGTCACCAATGGTAACACTTCTCAGTGCAGTCTGGTCTACTTTAGTTGCATTGTTTGTTTCATTAGGCACCTGGCTTTCCTTTTTCTTCATAGACTCACTTCCATTAGCATCTGAATTGGGCAGAACAGGTGAGAGGTGCATCTCCAGAGCAAAATCAGCAGGTGGCTTGGATTGCCTTGGGCCTATTCTACTCCCTCTGGGTTAAGACTTGCCATAGGGGTTCTCAGTATAAAAGGTTAATGTAGAAATTTAAGGTATTCCTTTTTATGGGTGTCAGAGACAATAAATTCCCCAGACTCTTTTTATTACAGCTATGCCTTGATTTTTTAATCTAACATGGTAGCTTGAATAATATTTCAGATTATTTCTCTATGATGAGCCTGTAGCTCTACTCTGCTTTCCCGCTTACACTCCTGCCCATTGATATAGATGTCCTAGTGCCCTGGTTTGACCAGTGGAGTATCAGCAGATTTGACAAGAGGTCTTAAACTTGCTGGGGAATTATTTGTTGTCTTAGTTTAGACTAATATAAAAAAGATGTCTTAAATAACACATATGTATTTCTCACAGTTCTGGGGGTTGGAAAGTTGAAGATCAAGATGCAAAAATATGTAGCATCTGGCAATGTATTCTTGGTGTGTGATATCTGGTTTCATATATCGTTCCATTGTACACAAAGGGAGAAGCATGGCAGGAGGACAGGAGGAAGGGACGGAGGAAGAGAAGAGGAGGAAATCTAGAGTAAAGTAGTAGAAGGAAGGGTTTTGAGGTGAGAAGGGAATGGAAGGAGAGAAGAGAAAGGAGAGGGTAAGAGGAGAGAGAAAGGAGAAGTGGAGGAAAAAAGAGGCGAGGAGAAGGAATATTTCTCTTGCTTCTCATAAGTACACTATTCCCATTAAGAGTGTTTTAAGTGCATGACTTGGATGTCTTCCACAAGCTCTAACTCCAAATACCATCACATCAGGAATTAAATATCAATTTATGAATCTTAGTATGGTATAAGCATTCTTTCCAGTCCATAACATGTATCAGAATCCTATTTACCTCCTAGATACAAAATAAGGAGAGCATATGCTAGACAGCCAAAGAGGTGTAGGGTAGTCTGGATCATATTTAACCAAGTCTTTAGCTGACGGCTAAACTGAGATAATCCCAACTGCACTACGGCCAAACCAAAGGTTCATAAACACAGGAAGCTATTTGCTTTAAGTCATGGAGATAGTGGTGTGTTGCCAGCATAACTTGGATACTGAGATTGACTCAAGACCAACTGCAGCTCATCTCCACAACAAAAGCCAAATGCAGTGTCATAGTCAACCACACACTACTGGAATGAATCTCCAAACCAGGCACAATATTGGGGAGGAAAGTATTTATTGAACTAATAAATCCAGGGGAAGTTAAGGAAAAGGTTGGCTCCCTTTCACAGAAGCAAGCAGAGAGAGAAAAACCCACCATCAGCAAATCAAGCAAGCACATTGTAACTCACAAAAATGCAGAACTGCCAGACTGGGGTTCCAGCTTTTCTTTTGCATATCTATCCCTAGTATTTTGCATGCAATTTGAAATACCTCAGGGCTAGACCCCAGGAGGCCAGGCCAAAGTGACACTTCCTTCAGCCAGAAGAATGAAGACAGTTCACAATAATAATAAATTCTATTGGGGGACATTTACTCAAAACTACCACACGCAGGATGTCCCAAGCCATAAAGACATCCTTGAATCTGATCATAATGATACCCAGTCAGAATTCTGCTGCTTAAGATGTAGGACCCCAACACAGACCATCGCTCCAACAACTAAAACTAATAGAAAATGTCAAATGAGTATTTAAAACAATTGAAATCTATGGACACAAAGAAGCCTCATGAATTCAAATAAAGAAAGAGTTGCGCAATTTCTACATGAGCAAACAATATGGCTGCTTTCTTGCCAGCATCTTTTACAATATTGATCCATGACTGTGGAGAAGACTACACCTCCTTTAGACAGGAGGAGCCTTACCCAGGACAAGATAAACCACAAATATTTTTCTGGTCAAATGACCTGGCAAGATGAATTGGATTGAAATTTATGAGAACTCTTACAATACAGTACTAATTCTTTCCCTTGAATTGTCTATCAGACTTTTGATAAGTGCATAATTAAATTGAGGGAATTTGGGGTTAGGATAGAAAAATTTACTTTGTGGTCCACAGAGCTTGAAGTTCTACTACAGAGAAACTATACATGCATGGAAGACATGCCTTTAACAAGGTCATTTGAAATCACAGTTGTTTAATGGTGTTTAAACAAACATCAAATAAAGCTTCAAACCCAGGCATGACCTCTCTCAACTCATAATTAAATTTAATTTACATCAATATTGTCTTTCTTAATCTTATGATATACTAACAGGGTTGCTCCTCTGGGGTAAAATAATACTCCAGTGTCTCAAGTTGTCTAAATCACATTTTCTGGCATGCAATAAGATCTCAAGAAGTAAAAAACCGGCTGGAGAGATGGCTCAGCGGTTAAGGCACTTGCCTCTGGTGCCTAAGGCCCTGGGTTCAATTCCCCAGGACCCACATAAGCCAGACCCACAAGGTGGTGGCCCTGGTGTGCACGCTCTCTCTCTCTCTCTCTCTCTCTCTCTCTCTCTCTCTCTCTCTCTCTCTCTCTCTCTCTCTCTCTCTCTTTCTCTTTCTCTCTCTCCTTGAAAATGAATAAATAATTTAAAAAAAAAAGAAGTAAAAAACCATTACCCATAAATAAGAAGCAAAAGTTAGTCAAATCAGACCCACATGTGATGCAGATATTGTATTAGATAGTGACATTTAAAAACTATTACATCCAATTGGAGAGCAGTTGGTTACCCCACAACAATAATGCTACTCTTGCACCAGTGGGCAAATCTTGCCTGGCTTGTCAGTTCTTTAACAAGCCTGGTGGATCTGCCAGTGGGGTTTCTCCCCAAGAAGCCTTTCCAGCACTATGACAGCTACTGGGAGCTGCTACATTCATGACCTTGCTGTGGCTATGGTTAACTGTACAAAACCTGTAAAATGATGAGCCATGACCATTTCAACATGGACGATGGAGAATGGAAAAAACAGGCATAAAAATAGAAGACGGTCTAATTGAAAAGAGGGAGTTGGAGTTTGCTGGAAGGGGGGGAAGAACAAAAAGAAAAGTGAGGGAGGGGACTAGGATCAAAATAAATTATGTTTATGTATTAAGACTGTCAATAAAACAGTTTTTATAAACTATTAGAGGAAAGAGAAGAAGTTGGAAGAATGAAAAAGATTTAAAAGATATAAAAATTTAATGAACAAATAATTTATAAAACAGGTTCAAATAGTCTTAAGCTGAAATGTACAGCACCTCAAAGTAAGAATTACTTGGATGAACCTAACAGCAGACCACACAGAGATGAATAAATAAAGAGTAAATTCAAAGACAGATGAGGTAGGAGGATCACCATGAATTTGAAGCCCTCCTGAGCTATAGAGTGAGTTCTAGGTCAGCCAGGGCTGATGACACCCTATATCAAGAGAGAGAGAGAGAGAGAGAGAGAGAGAGAGAGAGAGAGAGAGAGAGAGAGAGAGAGAGAGAGAGAGAGCAGAGGAATAGAAAAGAAGTTATCCAACCTGAAACACACTTAGGAAAACAATAATCAAAAGCAATAACAAATGTTGAAATTGGAGTTCTGGGAAATGATAATATGACAGAAGAAATATTAGAAGAGATAAGAATTTTTAGGCCAAAAATTTTCAAACTGATGAAATAGACAAAAGTCATTGAATCAAGAGCATCTTTGAAGCATGAGTTTGAAGACAATGCCAGCTAGTCTGCATGTACCAGAGATGGTCACTGAATCTCCTCATATTCATTTCCCACATGTTCTCTTCCTTTCCTCATATCTTTGGGCACACATCTTCAGTCATCTTATTGTGTTTCAAGACCCCTCCTCACTCAAGAAATCCATCATGGAAGTTACCCATGCTTCCATCCCTTTCTAGCTCAGACTAAAAGAAGTCTACATACAGCCAACAAAAGAAGTTGTAATTGGCTGCTTTTTGTATAAAAATGTCAAATATAGTGAACCTAACCTAAGAGCAATCTATTCATAAGTGGCCAATGAGGTCTGATTTCTCATGAGGATTATATCCTGCCTAGTGGGAGTACTTTCAATTAGCTAAGTAAACCAACAGGTGGAAAATTTGGAGACATTAACTCAAAACATAATAAGAACGAAGAATTAGATTTATAGAGGAAAAGGTATAATAAGGAACTTATGTGGGCCTTGGATAAAAGGTCCATGAGGTCTCGAGAGATCACTCACTCCTCAGTCCATCACTCAGTCCATGCTAGATGCAGAGTGTCATAGTCAGCCAAACGCCACTTGGATGAATCTCCAAACCAGCCACAATTTTGGGAGGAAAGTATTCATTGAAGTAATAGATCCAGGGGAAGTTAAGGAAAGGCTGGCCCCCTTTCACAGATCCAAGCAGAGAGATAGAGGCCCAGCACCTCCAGAAGCAAGCAAGCAACTCTAACACACTGTAACTCACAAAAACAGCAGGATTACCAGACTTAAGTTCTGGCTGTTCTTTTGCAGATGCATCCCTAGTATTTTGCGTTCAATTTAGAAATACCTCAGGGCCAGACCCCAGGAGGCCAGTTCAAAGTGATACCTCTCCCAGCCAGAGGGCTGGAGATAATTCACAATTATAATAAACCTTTGATTCTTTTAGGGAACATCTATTCAAAACTACTACCATCCACCCATGACCCCCAGTAGAATTATAATTATCTATATTATGGTTAGTCCAACTTTAAAGGTCCCACAATCTTTATCAACTTTAAGGCTGTTTCAAAGTCCCAGGTCTTATCTGAAAGTTAAGATTGTCTTTTAACTTTAAATTTTGTAAAATCAAAACACTTTATAACATTTTAATATATAATGACACAGAATAAATATTTTCAACTGCTATGAGGCATAACAAGGAAAGACTGGGCCAATGCAAACTCAACAAACATCAGCAAACATCCACATCTGCAGTTTAAGTCCCATAGCACAACCAGTGACTGACAGTCTCTGGATTTTTCAATTTTGTCCCACCAGCTTGGCTGAGTAGCTGGGAAAACTTTCATCCTGAGCCAACAAAACTCCATGGTAGCCCTCACACAGTCCTGGTATGTCCAAAATGACTTAGCATCTCCATTGCAAACCATGGTCCACCTTCCAATGGCTTCACTGGCCAATCAGGGACTTCACTCCCTTTTCCAAATACTGCATCACAGCAGTGGCTCCTGGAACCATGTGCACTTCATGACCCACTCCACACATGCATTCCTCATGCTTCCAAAGGCAGTACCAGGTATGCAGGACACAGTTGTTAATTCAGGGACAAAATAAACATGACCTTGAAGAGCAGATTCCTTTCTTTCAGCAATTTCCTTTCCAAAGAGTTTGCACAGTCCATCTTTCTATCCTTCCTGTGTGGAAAAACCTCAGGCATCTCTCCAATGTTTCAATGTAAAGTAGTTGGGCCATAATAAAAGGCCAGTCTCTGCCAGTAAGTTAAACTTCCTTTGAGGTTTTTCTAACTTCAAATCTTAAATTCTGAGTCCCATATCTGTAGCCAAGCACACAGTTCATTTCTTAAGTTCACCCTTGGTAAAACTTTCTGAGCATAGGCAGTAGGATGCATCCACCCCTTGGCCCAGGCACACTCTTCTATTAAGGTTTTCTGCAGTCTCTCCTTCCCCATAGAAAGTTCACAAGCCAAGCCTCCAAATGCAATTCTCTCTGCGCTGAGCATTTCCAAATTCTCACCAGAATAGTCTATAAAACTTGGCTTACTGTTCTGGAAAGCATCTTCAGTTGCAAGTACCAAATCCATGGCCATTCCTCCAGCACACAAGTTCCAGAAGATCAAAATCCACATGTTCAGATTCATCTCAGCATATCACCCCACATTCTGGTACCAAATCTGTTACTCAGAAAAACATCAGGATTACCAGACTTGAGTTCAAGCTGCTCTTTTGCATATGTATCCCTAGTATTTTGCATCCAATTTAGAAATACCTCAGGGCCAGACCCCAGGAGGTCAGGCCAAAGTGACACTTTCTCCAGCCAGAGGGCTGGAGACAATTCACAATTATAATAAACCTCTGATTCTCTTGGGGACATCTATTCAAAACTACCATACAGCGTGTCCCATTACACCAAAACATCTATCAGAAATGCTTCTGGAATATCCCACTTCATTGCTACCACAAAGCTGATTGGCTCCAAAGTCTTTTAAATGCCAGGAACTCAGTTCTACTATGGTTTGGTTCTAGAATGTTCCCATAAAGACCTATGTTGAAAGAATGGTCTTCAGGGTGATCTTGTTATAGGGGTTTGAGGAGTCAGGACTTTTGAATGTCCCTTAGGTTCATTGGGGTACACAAGGAGACTGTGAAGTTTTGGCCATTTTCTTTTCCTCTAGTAGGCTTCATTGTTAGCAGGGGACCAGTTTTGCTCTGACCCACATTTCTTCTATGTTGAGCTGCCCTTCCATGGTCCTAGAGCAACAGGACAAACTTCCAAAACTGTAATACAAAATATTTTTTTTTCTCTCTCTCTCCCTCTCATATCCAGATAATTAATCTCTGGACTTTTGTTACACTCATGGGAAACTAACTAATCAAGAAATTGTGTCCTATACCACTCTCTTGTCACCCTCAAACCATTCCTCGGGTTTGATGATTAAAGCCCTTCCTACCCTGGCTCACTTCTCCCTGAACACAGCTCCTAAGCCTTTCTTAACAGGTGCTTTTCTAGAGTTAGTTCAAAACAACAAAATCTTCCTGGGTGCCAATACTCTGTAAACCACTATGATTCTTGAGGTAAGTGAACACAGCAAACAAATTCCTTTTTTTCTGGAAACTCTGAGAGGGAGCCAGTTTAGAGGGCTTTGATATAAAAGATTCCCAGGCCCTTTCTACACATTATTGTAAGAAATGCTGTGATTGATTAGCAGTGTCTGCCTGAAGCAAGGAATGAGGGAGAGGCAGTCAGCAAGCTGCATACCTGCCACACTAGCTATAGGAGATACAAATGTGTATTAAGGGAGCTCCTGTCCCAAAGAGTCTCTCAATCTAATGGGAAAGAGAGACAAATACATATATAGCTAAACCACAAGACACACAAGCCAACAGTGAAATATTAACAAGGTTCTATGGTAATATTTTGGAGAAAAATGTGTTGTGACAGTGAGGATTGATAAAATGTCTTGTACAGGTAACAGAAATTGAGCTGGGCTTTAAATAGGATTAAATCATCTGGGAGTCCAAGGGAAAGCTTTGCTTCAAGTTGCTTTAGGGTTGGAATTTGAGGCACATATTTCTCTTCTATTGCAAATCTAGAATGGTCATTTGGACTTTGTTTTCTATATCCTGGTAGAGTTAGGGTAAAAATGTTAAGCATGATCTCCAGACTCTCTCTAATTTGTTCAGAGCAATATCTCTTGGCCCTGCAACCCACACTGTGTATGTTCCCACATTTGAACCATCCTTTGTGTTTCAAGTTTCTGGAACCCATATCCAGGATCCATGGACTGGAGAGGTTTCCCGCCGATTCACAGTGTTCTCATTGTAAAACTAAAGACTATATCAATTGTATTTCTTGAGATTTTCTTTCTTCCAAACCCCCCAAATGCCTTTGAAATAAAGTGATATTTATAAATTTAACTTGTTATTTTTTTAAAATTGAGAACTTTATTATTATATTTTTGAAGCAGGAAGGGTCTCACTATAGCATAGGCTGACCTGGAACTCACTCTGTAGTCCAGGCTGGCCTCAAACTCATAGTGATCTTTCTATCTCAACCTCCCAAGTGCTGGGATTAAAGGCAAGAGCTACCACATCTGCTTAATTGGGAACTTTCATATATAAGCATGCAGTATTTGAATATGTTTCCATTCCATTTTCCTCTTTCATCCTCTCCTCACCATCCCTCATCCCCTAAGGATCCTCTTCTTTCTAGGTAGTCCTCCCTCTGCTTTGTCATTTTGTACCTTTTATCCTACTCTGTTCATTATACCAAAACTTTGATGGGCTCAGAACTGTGCTGGCCTTGTGGGGTAACCATTGAAGGATTACAAATGCACCCTTGATTCATTCCAGAGGACAGTGCCCCCAAAGAATGGCTATGTACCCTGTGGTTTTTCTATTCTTTCTGCCCTTCTTCTGCAATGTTCCCTAAGCCTTGGAAGGCAACATAGAATTCTCTGTTAGTGTTGAGCTCTTGGCCTGTCTTAGTTTCTGCTTTGGTGAGGTATATGTCTCCTCAGTGTCTGATGCTGCTTCCATAGAGGTTTTCTGGCTAGCAGTGAGCTGGACATGCATACTCATTCTGCCACTTCCTCTGCAATGTTCCCTGGACTCTAGTAGGTGTGACAGAGATGCATCACCCAGTACTAAGCACTGAGGATTCTCTTCTTTCTTGTCATTTTGGTAAGTCCTGGGTCTCCCTGATATGTGCCTCCATCTGTAAAAAGAAGGTTTCCTGGGGGCTGTGTGTTCCAAGCCACGTGATGATGTTGGATCATTAAAGGACCATCTGTGACTATTTGTTTGCTTATTTATTTGTGTGTGTCTTCTGCACCAGTTAGTATCTGGTATAATACAGGTATTGGGGTCAAAAGAAGTTAAATTCCCTATTGTGTGTTTGGCATCTTTGAACATGAACTAAGGAGGGGAGAGGGGATCTCGTGTCTGATTCTGCCTCTGCTTTGCTGTGAGACCTCCGAGAATCACATTTCCTGAGTCATCATGTTATCATATCTCAAGTGCCAGGGTGGGAGAACACAATCTCTATGTGTTACTCTGACATCAGTTTCTGTCATGTCTTTAAAAAGAATCACTCCATCTAAGAGTGAGGCATGATGCTACAAGAGGTTAGAACCTGATATGGAGACCTTGCATCAAGTCACCTTCCTTATACCAGCTGGACTTCTGTTATCCTTATTAGAAGTGCTAGAAGCCCAAGTGCCTCTTCCTGTTCCTTGGAGAAAGAAGCCAGAATCTAAACAGTATGTACCATCCTGAACAAAGGAATGGAAAGAGCTCTGTGTAATAGAAAGATCTACCCAGAATCTGCCACCTTCCATGGGAAGCATATGACTGGCCATAGGGCAAAGTGGAGTGCTATTTTCGAACTCAGAATTTGTGACAGACTCACTTTTCCCATTAGGAAAGGTGTTATGGTGAATCTTCTGGGAAGATCTAGCCAAGGAGGGAATAGATAGGCAGAGGCATAGGGACAGTGGTTCTCTCTTCATCCATGAATTTCAAAATTTATCCTCACTTTGCAAGAGATCTATTCAGTAATTAACTAAGAGCTTGGCATATTAGGGGCACCCTCAGCAGTAATTTCCATTATGAAAGCAGGGAATAAAAAGCAATATGAACAATAATCAAAACAAAGTACTATATGAACTGCATGAATCAGTCGAGGATAATTAATTAATCTTATTTTCCCTAATTATAAAACCGTGTGAAGTTCAGTGAAGAAAGGTCAAATGTTCTGGAGAGCTTATAAAAGGCCAATTGGATTTGAAATTTCCTTCAAGAACGAGCAGTGGTGATATAAGCAAATACAGAAATAAGCTTGTGAAAGAAGACATGAATGCACATGTACAATTCACTAACAGGCAACTGTCAAGAGAATACATTGTGGGAAAGGCAAAAACAAGTAAAGGCACAGAACTGAGGCCCAACATGACTTGTTTGGGAATGAGGAAGATAGTTCTGACATCACTGCTAAGCAGGGAATGCTGGTGCATATTCGGATGGGTAACATGGTGGTAGATCTTTGAAAGCTTCCTAAGCAGATAATGAAGGTTGGATCTACCTAGAGGCTGCATTAAGACTAGGAAGTAATAGGCAGTACAACCAGGGAGTGTCAATGGGAAAGGAGGACTTTAAGAAGTTAATTCTGATGGCTCATGAGAAGAAGAGGAATTGGCATGGAAGGAGGAAGGGTGAAAGAGGAGATGAGTATAGAAATCCATCCAGAAGTATTAAAGACCTTTAACACATGGTTAGATGCTCAAAATACCTGTAAACCAAATGGATGAAGGCTCAGCTGGAGATTGCCTACAGAAATAGAGATGAAATGTCAATTTAGACCATTCAAATGAATAGATATCATCACTTAGTGAAAAACTGGGTACATGGGTGAACAATTAGAAAACTGTCTCTAGATACATGTGCAACTGAGACAAATTCCTATTAACATTCTCAAGAAAAAATGGCATGTAACTCGGCTTTATAATTCTTTTTCACCATGAGTTTAATTTAGGCAATAAAGATTAAGGGACTGATTTCCTGAGGTAATCTTTGGCAGGAAATCCAACAAATCCCAATGACCAAGTTCAAGACAGTTCTCGTCCCACTTGGCAGACTTGCTCACCTCAATATTTCCCAAGCAAGTCACCAAATCTGGGTTATGTGAGGGGAGAATTTAGAAAGAATCTAAACTTTCCTGAGGATCTCGCTGAGTTGTCTTATAAACATTATCATTTTTAAATCTTCTGGAAAACCTGTTTGTAGACAGCTTTCTCATTGCTGAACAAAAATACCTGACAAAAGCAGCTTGTGAAGGAATGGGTTTATTTTGGCTTACAGACTTGAGGGGAAGCTCCATGATGGTATTGAAAATTATGGCATGAGCAGAGGGGTGGATATCACCTCTGCCACAGCACTGCAAACATTAGCAAGGTGTGCCAAACACTGGCAAGGGGAAGCTGGCCATAACACCCATAAGCCACCCCCCAACAATGCAGCTCCAACAAGGTTTTAATACCCAAACTGCCGTCAGGTGGGGATCAAGCATTCAGAGCACATTCATTTGTGGGGGACACCTGAATCAAACAATAACACCTGTTATGGCACATATGAGAGCTCTTCCTAGTTCATTGAAAAGAAACAATCTGAAGAAGAAGGTGATATGGAATAGCCACTAAGAGTGTGGATGCATGGAGATTATGATACAGATTATGATACGGAAAAATCTTGGCACAGTTATATTTGGTTTTTACCGTTGAATTTCCTCCACTCCCCCCCCCCCCCGAGTTCGGTCCTCTAATGCAAAAGAATTATACAGAGGGACAGAAATACACATTTATTCTAATTTATTAATTCAGGAAAAGGGAAATTGGATGGAGAAGCCTCCCAGTCACCATGTGGGAAGTTACAGAGTTCTCCAGCCACCAGTGTGGGGAAAACACATGTCAAAGTGTTTAACAGAACTTACATTGTTTAACTGAATAAGCAGAAACAGAAAAGATAACAGGGAGCTCCCATCATGAGAAGGAAAGGTTCCTGAGGGAAAAGGTCTGGAGCCTGCCTCCACCCCAGCCATTAGCTGGGGTGGGGGAAGGCCTTACCTTCCTGAAAATTCAGAGATCCTTCTGAGACCAGCTTCTTCTAGAGAAGTTAATTAAATTCTCCCCAGGTGAGTCAGAGAGACAGCTGGTTGGTTCATATATGACCAATCAGTTTTAGCACCTAGGTTGTAGCTCTAACTAGACACCTCCCACTCAAGGGGAAGGGTGGTCCCTGCAGAGGTCTGACCATCACAGTTCCAACTATCTTTCTCTGGACACACAGTTTTCTCTCTATTCAATGCAGGTGCTCTACTTCAAAACCCAGGACATGTTCTTTCTTTGATTTAAAGTGACATGCTGTAAATAACTCTCTCTCTTTCCAAGAGCTCAGGCCCAAGACTTTATAAATGAAATGAAAACAAAAAGTAAAGATATGACCAGACAGATCCCTACTCATTTTTTCTAGTGTGAATTGATTCTACACAAAATCTAAAGAGCTGCTTTTGTCCCACTTGCTGACATTAAGAATGTACATATCTTTGCTTACAGGCTATAGACACACCCATTCCCATGTCATTCTTATTTATTTCTTCTCTCTGTGTGATGCATGTTGTGCTTTGCCTTAGCTGATCCTATAGATTTTGTTAATACTCAGCTCACAGATAGATTCAGGGGAACCTGGTCTATTTCCTGTCTAAAACATTGTCATTTGACATTCAGCACCTGAAAGTTAGCAGACATGGTGAAATTTTAAAATGCATCACAGACATTTTGATGTCTCCACAATTTCTTTTTGACTGCCAGTTTCTACTTCCAGAGGCACCTAGAATATGCCAATAACTGGAGGAAAGAAGCTGGTAAAAATGGCAGAGAAAGAGAGAGGCAGGGAGGAGCTCATAGCCAGTGCACTGAGATGACTAAAATAAGAGGGCACACCAGAAGCTCTCCTTGACCTGTGCATGCACATCTGCTCTATCTTGAGGGACAAAGATGCAATTTCTAGTCATTAAATGTAAACTGGACAGGAAGATATGCTCACTTTGACTGGTGAGCATGTATGTGGTAGGAGAGGTGGAGGAAAGGGCACACAAGTAGGGTTTGAGTTACATTGGAGGCATTTTTCTCTATGTGTCTGTGTGGTGTATATATGAGTGTGTATCTGTTTACATATATTTATGAGCATTTGTGTGCATAGGTACATAGGTGTATGTGTGAAGGCAAGAGAACAGCTTACATTTCTCAGCCACATGCCACTGGAATGAATCTCCAAACCAGGCACAATTTGGGGAGGAAAGTGTTTATTGAAATAACAGATCCAGGAGAAAGGGACTTTTACATAGGTATAAGGGATAACCCGGCTACCTATTCATCTATCCAGCCACACATTTATTCATTCATTCATTCATGCATGCACCCATCCATACCCACAATCCAAATGTTATTTACTGAGTCATCAGTAAATCAAAGGTATCTTATAAGGCATTGGGATTACATTGGTAAACAAGGACAAGACCCATACCCTCAAAGATTCATAGTTTAATAAAGTTGAAAATTAGTTAACTGCCCAATTATAGTTCAGTTGAGAAAGTTCTCTGATGTACATAAACCCACAGTGTTTAGAAAAACAAGGACCAACTCTTAGTGCCATCAGAAATCTTGTCCACATTCTTACACTCAGTGTTCACCAGAATTAAATCTCAAATTCTTATAGGTCTGTCATTATCTGAAACCCACGTTTTTTACTTTACTATATTGTGCAAATAATTAGGAGTTTTGGTAAACTCAGAAAGCATGGGAACCCTCTTGACTGAGTCTCACTGGCGTTTGGCTGAAAAGCATGGTATGAACAAATAACATAAGTATAATCAAGATTGGAAGACGTCAAATACCTTCTTCACCCACACCACAGTCTAGGCTGCAGACAGGCCAGTCTGAAAATCCTTTACTCTCAGGCATCCATAAGCACCTGCCCAAGACAAGACTGCATTTAATGAGCTCTGCTAGATCAGAGGGGCACTTGGCACTTTAGCTGATGGAAATAGCCCCTCAGGCCAAACAAAAAACGAAGTACACAGGCTGCCAGCACTTTACAGCATGGGGGAAAGCAGGCTGGACTGAGTGAGGGAGAGCTATTAATTACAACCTCAGCTCCTGCCTAAGAGTGGTGAGAAGTGCTTCTACTGGAAATCACTTATCTGAGAGAGAGAGAGAGAGAGAGAGAGAGAGAGAGAGAGAGAGAGAGAGAGAGAGAGAGAGAGAGAGAGAGAGAATGTTTGACTCTTCTGTTCCATCTCAGGAAGGAAGTGACAGGGACATTCTGGGACTACATGAACACACATACACACACACACACACACACACACACACACACACACACACATGCATGCTTTATCATGACCAAATTATGTGACAAGCCTGGTATGTAGCAGTTGCCTGCTTGGACTTATTCCACTTCTTTCCTACAGTACCTTGTTACTATTATGTCTTAACTATTAAATGTTCTCTGTCAGTGGAGTAAATCTACAGAGTCTCCTCTCCTTCACCCTCCACTTGTTTTCTCCAGACTCTTGACTTTTAACAAGTTTATGAAAAAGGGCAAGTTACTTAGAAAAGATACTGTTTTGCATTGACATCTTTTTCCCCACTGTGATCCCAGGAAAAGAGCCAACATTCATGACGTGGGTCTTGGAGGAGAATAATTCTGTGTGACCCATCCTGGAAGACTTTAAGAAGGGGGAAAGTGGTCTTTTTTTTTTTTTTTTTTTTTTTTTTGTCAGTAGGGACGGAAAGTGCTGCACAGAACTGAAAGAAACTGCTCTTCTGGTGCTCTTCTGGTGTGGTTTGGATATAAAGTGCCCCTCATAGACTCATATGTCTGCACACTTAATCCTCAGTGGCCAGAGCTACTTGGGAAGGTCAAGGAACCTTTAGGAGGTAGAGCATTGCTTGGGGAAGTGGGCCAAAGGAAGTGGGCCTTGAGGTTTTATATCGCATCCCAATTGTTCTCTCATTCAACTTCCTGTCTCTAATGTGATATGTGAGCCAGCTTCCTGCTAGACTCTGCTCTGAAACTATAGGCCAAAATAAGCATTTTTTCTTCCCTAAGTTACTTCTGGTTGGGTGACTGATACACCTACCTCCATATTAGATGAAGGAAGGTAATAAGCCCTAGCCTGGTGGACATTGGGAACCCTGAGCAGGAAACCCATCTGAGTTCAGTCTGAAAAACTGTTATGCAAAGAACCTCAGTGCCCTGTCAGGTAGTTTGAAATGGTAGAAATTGAAATGGGAGATCCAGATCAACACTTGTAGTCAAAAGACCAACGTTTCATTCACTGGCTCCTGCTGCAGATTCCTACTTATCCCTCAAAGGCAGAGAAAGATCATAAATAGAGGCATTTTGCATATCTTGTTTACCTTATTGCTGGAACAACACACCTGACCAGAAGCAGCTTATGGGAAGTAAGGGTTGATTTCATCTGGTATTTTCAAAGGACAGCTTAATCATAACAGCAGAAAGCATAGTACAAGTGGGAAGCTGTCACATACCTGAGTAGAAGTAGAAGTACTGAGCTTGAAGCTGGGCTAACAAACCTTAAGTTTCAAATTCCACCTTGGCTACCATAGACAGTTGTCTCATGATGCAAAATATATCCAGTGCAACTTTAAAATCCCCTTGGTCTTTTGAAATCCCAACACTGTACAAAAGCCCCATCAAAGTCTGATCTAAAACTCAAGGCAGACTCATAACTGTCAACCTGGAAAATAAAAAAAAAACACAAGTTAAATGCTTCCAATGCATACTAGCACACAGTACACATTGCCATTGCAGAAAGAGGGCAAAGAAAGAAAAGTGTCAACCAATGCAATACAAAAAAAAAATCAAGTTCTACCCCTCAGTGACACACTTCCTCCAGCAAGGTTCCACCTCCCAAATTGCCACTACCTGGGTATAGAGTATGGGGCTTCATCACAGCACATGTGTCTTATGGGGGACACTTTACATTCAAACCAATATAGTACCCCCTAATCATTTCCATAGACACAATCATGAAGCCACAAAACAAGTGCATCCACACACACACACACACACACACACACACACACACACACAGAGTAATATGAAGACAGGATTATACCTTTCATTTCTTACCTGCTCCTACATGTATGTGCATGTGCAATGCATGTATACAGCTCTGTGAATTAATTCAGGAGCAGGGATGCTATGTTGCTGCAATGAAATAATGGACTTCTTAAAGACCAGAATTATAATTATTGAGTGGCATAGAAAAAAAGGAGCAATATAGCTAGTGAGTCTTCTTCCTTCATTAGATGCCACTCACTAAATGAGGCATTAAAGCCAAGCTCAGACGACAGGCAGATTAGGCAGCTAACCTCCTGCTCAGCATTTTGGAATTTCCCTTCCACCCTCAAAACCTCCCTACAGCAAGTCTTCAGCACCCTGGGTCTTCCCCCATGTCATGCTGAGTTTAAGCAGAATGCATACATTTAGACAAGGGTAGAAGTACTGTTCATCTATTAACTTTATCCATGTAGGGAAGTAGTAACATCCTCCACCTAGAAGTCTGGTTTCCTCTTGCTTCTGCCTCTGACTGTCTGAGATTCTGGAAACTAATTTCATCTCTTGGCTTCCTCATCCTCACTAATAAAATAGCTTTATTGGTTTTAGCTTGTTTGGGGAGTTTTGTGCTGTTATCATATTATACATATATTAGTATATCATATATTGTCCATATGATATATATATATATATATATATGTGTGTGTGTATGTGTATATATGCCATTATTATATGTAATATATATACCATGTATATCAATTACTTTACTCATTGCTGGGGTAAAATACATTACCAGAGAAGAAACTTAAGGACAGAAAAGATTTAATTTGACTAACAATTACAGAAACATATACTGCGTCAAAGTGGGGAAAGGCATGGTGGCAGGAGAAACCAGCTCCACGCAGTGAAATTAAGAAGAAAGTGAACAAGAAGTGGGGCCAGGCTATAAACCTCAAGGCACACCCCCAATGACCTCCTCCTGCAATGCTCCACCTCCTAAAGATTCCACAGGCTTTCCAGACAGCACCATCATCTGGGGTTCAAGTGTTCAAACACAGGAGCCTGTAGGGTGACATTGTATATTCAAACAATAACACCATGATATGTCAGACAGGATTTGATGAAGCAATGCAGGTGAAGTTGATACTTAGTTGATATATTGTCATCACTGCCCTATGTACTTTCTAGTTCAAAACTGGCCAGGTTTCTGACTGAGAATCAGGGTACATGAACAATGAGATGTATGCATTATGACATGGGAAAGAGAGTGGAGAACTACCCAACGTTGTGGAACTCTCACCAATAAGAAACAGAGCTGAGTAGGGTCCTGAGTCAATGATGAAGACCAAATCCTCCAGGTGTGTGGCTGTGAGGATACCTGAATCCATAGCAGTGACATTTCCTTCAGCCTTTGCAAACTTGATTAAGGAAGGAAGCTTCAGGCATCAGTCAAATGTCACCTGTTCCCAGGAAGCCTGAGTTCTTGCCAGAGTCCTTCAGTATTGCAATTTGACATCACAAACAGATCGAGCCATTTACAGAGCAGTTCTCTCATGGTCGGGAAGTCAGAAATGCAGATCACCGAGAAAGGAAGCTTATCCAAGGATACACCAAAGGCCATCTCCAGAGTTGAAACTGAACCTTAGGATGCTGAATTCTGCCTAGAGACAACTCCAGTATCACATCAGATTCCAGGGCCATCCGTGCCAGTGGTATGCATCACCCCATGCTCTCCGAAACTTGCTTTGACTCTGATTCCACTCCCAGCATACAGGGTCCATATGGACACCTTTTTCTTCCTATATTTACAAACAATGGGGCTGATCCTTAAGGCCCAAAGCTTTGATGATCTGCCTTCCCCCAGATCACATGTCATGGAGGTTGTCAGATGTCTGAGTGGGAGGAAGATACAGTGAGACAGCTGACTCTGGAGGGGGACTTGGCAGGGAACTCTGTCCCTTGATGGGGGACAAGGAAGGTGGGAGCTAGCAAAGGCTATGATTCACCAAGGGAAAAGGGGGGAGAAGGAGGGACCACACAAAAACTATGTCTGTGGTCTTCAAAGCCTTGGGTCTCCAGGCCTTCATGATGTACAAAAAGCCTAGGGATGAGTCAGGCAAGCACTAAACTGTAACTCACAATGTTCTCACTGAAATTGAAGGAGGATACTATTTTTGAGGTAAAAATATTTTGGAATTATTCAGTGACTTTTAATGACTCAGTTCTCCATGTCACAACCATGGGGTCTTCCTAAAATAAAATCTGGATAATAGCATTTATTCCTTAAAGCCTTCCAGAGCCTTCCACAATTTCCATTGTGGTGCTCAGAGTCAAGGTAGATGTGACCTTCACCTCCTCTCTGGCCTCCTGCTATTCCTTCCTGGCCCAGCTTTGCTCTACTTCATTCACTACAGTCCTTTTCTTTCTCAAAGGCCCCAGCTCATTCCCTGCTCATTGCTTTGCACGCACTGTTTCCGACAAAAGAAAACAGGAATGCTGCTTTCCTCTCTTTTCTACCTCCTCAGTGATCTACCTTTGGGCCTGTGATTAAATACAACCTGGTTAGAAATGCTCTTATCTCTACCCAAGCTCAATTATGCCCCCCTCTGATAGTCTTGCTCATAAACAAGTCATCTGTTTTCCTCTCAATACACGCTTCAATTTGTAATTATATACTTGTTTAGGCTTCTATGTTGCCATCCTCCAATTATCCCCAAATGTTATAAGGCCAGGAAGAATCATCTTTAGTCTTTTCAGCACTAAAATACCAGCCCCTAACACAATGTCTAGACGAGAGTGAGCACTGAGCAGATTTTCCTTTGTTCTCAAAAAGCAACATGTACTCACTGAATCCTCTTATCAGAAAAGTGTCATAAAATGTGACATGTGTACAGTTCTTGCCCAGGTGTCTTTAGGGAAACTTGGGCATTTTCACATAACAGTCTTTGGCATCATCTTTCCAAGACCAGCTATTTCAGCTTCATGAAATTTGACAGGAGGGAGGAACTTTTAACCCAGAAGTTTCCATGTTTAAAAAACATTTATTTATTTGCAGAGAGGGAGAGGGAGAGATATATAAAGAGAGAGACAGAGAGACAGAGAGATAGACAGAGAAAGAGAGAATACAGGCAAGCCAGGGCTATGTGCATCTGGCTTTACATGGGTGCTGGGGAATAAAACTGGAGCCACCAAGCTTTGCAAGTGGGTATCTTTAACTGCAGAACCATCGCTCCAGATTGAAGTATTGTTTTTAAGTAGTGAACCTGTTTCCTAGGAAAACCTTAATATATAAACCAAGTGAAAATGAAATTTGGTGGTTAATATGGGGGCTGTAGGGACAAAAAGGGGATTCATAGATTGTTTTCCCTAATAGTATATAGAGTAGGAGAGCAGGAATGATTCACTTTAGATGAGGGAACTTGGTAGGATGCATGTGGTCTCTAGACAATTTTAAGAGAATAGGGCTGGAGATGTTGCTTCCAGTGTAGACTACCTTGAGATCAATCCCCAGCATCACTTAAACCAAGTGTAATGTCACATGCTTACAATCCCAACACTGGGAAGGTAGAGGCAGGTGTCAAAGAAGTTCAAGGTCATCCTCAGCTACATACTAATTAGAGGCCAGCCTGAGCTACATGAGACAATGTATAAAAAGTAATATAATAATAAATAACCAACAAACATAAAAGTGAGATCAATAAATTGTGTTCTGCTTCTTATAAGTCTGGCAGTGTTACAGATAGGATATTGGGTTTGGCTTTTTTTGTTAAAAATATTTTATTTATTCATTTTCAAGCAGAGAGAGAGAGAGAGAGAGAGAGAGAGAGAGAGAGAGAGAGAGAACCAGGGCCACTACCTTGTAGGTCTTGCTTATGTGGGTCCTGGGGAATTGAACCCAGGGCCTTAGGCACTGGAGGCAAGTGCCTTAACCGCTGAGCCATCTCTCCAGGCTTCTTATTAGACAAGTCTTCTTAAGCAATGTCAATGGTAGGATGCTCTTCTCACCGGTGTCGCAGATCAAAACCTTGTATGCTGCAGATCCCCATGAATTTCCTTCGTGAAGTGCTTATCCAAAGTCCTCATTAAAGAAGTAGCTGACTTTGTAAGATTGTGGAGTGACTGTGTCTTTTAACCTCAAAATTAAGTCATGTAAATGGAACATAAGTCAACCTATAGGGAACAAGAACTCAGAGAACCTTATGTTACCTGTCTGTGTCATTCAAGGACAGAAGTTTATATGATTCAAACAGAGTAATAGACAGAAATCAAGGGTAACAACTGCAGTCAGATAATCTGGCCATTAAAACCTTCACTGTATCCTTGACTAGCAGGTTGGGCTGGGGTGAACAGACTTGACTTCCTAAAGCCCAAATCCTGTTTGATAAAATGTGCATGATAGAACAACCAACCTTAGAACTGGAGAAATGGCCCAGTAATTAAGTGTACTTCCTGTACCAGCTCGAGGTCCTGAGGGGGCCTGAAGCTGCCTTGAGTTGAAATTACCAGATCCCACATAAACAGATGGGCATGGTCAGATGCATCTGTAATCCCAGTCCCTCAGGGAACAGAGACCCAGAAATCTTTAGAGCTCCAGAAGCTCTTAATCAGTCACAAGTGTCTCCTGCTCAAATGGAGAGCAGGTGGAAGAGTGATGGAGCAGGGGACCCAAATCTACTCCAGCCACTGCAGGCAAGCTATGCCTGCTGCAAGTGAGCATATGGAGCACCAGGGGCATATAAATGTGTATATAGCACATGATTCACACAGACACACACAGACACACACACAGACACACACACACACACACACACACACACACACACACACACACACACACACACACACACGGACCCTAACCTTTAAGTATTGCTTTTGTGTTTAGAAAAAGTGCCTAATGACCAGAAAGTCACCAGCACATGAAGACAAGAGTTCTTGTTTGGAATTTATGTCTATCATGTCTACTCTATCTTGAAAATGATAGCCATTGTGTGATATCAGGATATTTTTAACTCCACTGTTTCAAGGGCATCCTTCTCCACCCAAGAATGCTGCCTGGATCTGGTGTCTAGAAGAGAGGCTAAAATCCACTGACTCCCAGGAATATCTTATGGAAACTCTAAAAGGAAGCATGAAAAGTTCTTGTTTCTGCCTAAACCTGTGGTCCACTGAGAGAGCTTCTGAAGACTGTCATAACTGCTGTTCTCTGGACAGGAACAAAGCTACATATTTATTAATAATAAAGAAAACCAAGTCTTCTGCTTGGAGTTTGGCTTGATATATTCTTTGTTCTGATTCCCAGTGCTGGCAAGCCTAGGAAGTTCTGTGGTGGCGCCTTTGGGAGGAGGAACCTTGCTGAAGCAAGCATGCTGTTGGGGGCTATCATAGTTTGATCCAGGTGTCCCCTACAAACGAATGAATGTGTTCTCAATGATCGATCCTCAGCTGATGGCAGTTTTGATTTTACAACCTCGATGGAGCTGTATTGTTGAGGCAGGTTTATAGGGATTATAAACCAGCTTCCCCTTGCCAGTGTTTGGCACATCTTCCTGCTGCTGTTTGCAGTGCTGCGGCAGAGGTGATGTCCAGCCCTCTGCTCATGCCATCGTTTTCCCTGCCAGGATGGAGTTTCCCTTTGAGTCCGTAAGTCAAATAAACCCATTCCTCCACAAGCCGCTTTTGCTTGGGTTCTTTCTGCGCAGCAACTATAAAGCTGACAGCAATAGGGGCAGATCTTGGTTTATATTTATTTTTATTTTTTATAGTCCAATCCTTTGTGTCTAACAAGCCCACTCTCTTTCCTTCTTTCCTGCTGATGTGTGGAGATGTGACACCAGGCGGTCTGCTCTCGCCATGTTTTTCCTACCATGATGAAACTTTCCCTTGAAACTGTATACCATAATAACCCTTTCCTTCTATATGCTGCTGCTGCTGCTGTGCAGATGTTTAGTCCCAACAATGATAAGGTAAGTGCTACAAGGTCCCTTGAACTAGAATATTTTTATCTTTTCTTACTAATCTAACATCTCCAGTAAGGTCTGGGCACATTTAGACTAGCAGAAGTAGAAATGCTTACAAGTATATCATACTGAAGTATTAATTACTTTGTGTTTATAGAGGGAACCTTGGACCAAGCAATAACATTAGCTGCATTGCTACCAAATTCCTGTCACTGTGTGAATCACTTCTCTTAGTGTATCTCATTTAGTCCCTGCAATAATCTTTCAAGTTGTTCCCATCCATTAGATTGGAAAATTGATGCTCAAACAATAAAGCCTCTTTTCCAAAGTCACACACAGCTTTAAGAAAATAGAGCAAGAACTCAAAGCTAGGTCCAAAATAATCTGAAATCTTTAGTATTTCCTCTATTTCACTCTATTGCCCTTTCACGTTCTACTTCTCAAGCATTGATGTGCTCATTATTAAAATAGCCTTGGGAAATAGGAAGCATTGTGTCCTTTTAAGGAGAGAACATGGAACTGCAAGAAGACAACAGAGTTTATCCACCATCACATAACAGTTTCAAGGGCAGATCTGGGTCTAAGAGGCAAAACCCACTGCTGGCAAAGCTCACTGTGTATAGGAGCATCTCTAATCCTATGTGATTCCGAAGTTTCTTTCCTGAGAAAGGTGGGCAAAGGATCCCAGATGGTAATTATCCTAGCTCCATGTAGTGAAAACTTTCATCATCTTACATCATCCATAGGGCTTTGAACCCCTTATTAATGAGCTTTGTTTCAAAAACCTTGTTCTGGGTCCTTGGGGTATCAGTTCTGTGGTGAAGTGGAATTTTCCATTGACTGACTAACTTCTAAGTGACAACATCCTCCCACTTAGCACCTGGAGCATACCCAGGATGCAGTTTCCAGGCATTGCCATGAAATTCCTGGACCCTGGTTTCTGGGGGCGGGACCACCAAGCCTAGTGTGGGCAGGTGCTCTTGCTGAAGCCCATCTCTAAGAGCTGAGGGAGCATTCTGCTTTAATAGGAGAAAGGAGCACACAGAGACACCCACTGCATTCTGTAGGCCCTTGCTAAGCAGGAGTGTTCCAGTCTTAGAACACATGAGTCATGGTGATGACTAGTGCTGACTTAGAGCAATGCAGGATGTTGTTCAGAACAGTGAAGGGAAGCCCCTAGGCATGGTCCATGCCAACATTAATAGTCTGTTAATAATGAACAAAGGTCCAAAGGGCAGCAATGACTCCTGGAGCTGCATGGACCCCCGACACTCACATGCCCTGTGTTTCAAGATGACTTGCTCCACTGTTATCCATCCCGTGCATTTGTCACCTACCTACAAATGCTCTCACCATCCTGGAAGCAGGGGTACAATAGAAAACATAGTCTCTGATCTGTCGGAGTCTGGGCTATACAATCATTCTCAAATGTTGTTTCCTCCGTGAAACCTTCCAGGTCACCCAAGACTTGCATAGTTCATTGCCAGATAATGATTATTGCATACAGGACCAAGAACTCAGTGATGCTCGGCAGATGTTTATTTTATTAATTAGGTCACCCACATACAAACACTTGCATATGATTTCCTATGGACAAGAACCTGTATTGCTTTTTACCACATACTAATTAGTAGTAAGGTTCTCTTTATGTTTCTTATTGTCTAAGTCAGTTCAAACTCTTTTATTTTATTTTATGTTGGTATGTGCATGTATGTATTGACAGTTTGTATGGTATGGTGTGTGCTGTGGTGTGTGTCATGTATGCATGTGTGGTGCAGATGTGCTTGTCTTGTGCAAGGACATATTTTGTGTGTACATGTGGAGAGACTTAAGAAAAATTTCTGGTGTCCATTTTTTTATCATCTACCTGTTTTATTGAAATGAACTCACTCTTTCTCCACCCAAAGCTGAAAATTTTGCTACTTTTCTTTTGGTCAGCAACCTTCAACAATTCTCTGGCCCCTGTTTCTTACAGGACTGGGGTTACAGACATTCATGGTGACACTAGCGATTTATGTATGACCTAGAGAATAAAATTCTGGTTAGATGTCATAGAGCCTCTCAGGCCCTGAGGTTTGTGCAGCCATCTCCTCAGCCACCCAGTTCAAACTCTTTGACAGAGGCTACATGTAATGTGCCCATATATATTGGGCAACCATTTTGAAGCCTTGAGGATGGCTATGACATGAGTTGAGTTGACATTGAGGCCAAAGTCAGGCACACAAGAATGTCTGGAAGAAGAGACAATGTAAGCAGGAAGAATACTGAGGTGCTACTTGAATAGTCTAGGTCAGGGGTAATGTCCTATCATTCCAGGGGATACACCTGATTGCCTGGAAGTTACATTAGCTCCTGCCTACATTTCTTATAACTCTTTATTTTGCTCTACCCTAACTCACATAGGCTGGCATCTCCTCTGATTCTATATCTTCCTAACTATGTCTAGGTATCAGGACCTGTGCACATACTTTTTTCTCTGCCTGTAATCCTCCTTGACTTATGATGAGGTCATATCCCAATAAACCCATCGTAAGTTGGAAAATATATTATGTCAAAAAATATATATACATATATATAATTAATATGGACACTAACTTGTAAGCACAGCATACTAGCAACACAGCAGACTGTAGAGTATGAGTTGCTAGTTTTGTGTTATGATGTGATTGACTGGGTGCTGGGCTCCATATCCAGCATAGTGTAATGTGCCTGTCACCACAGTGCTACTCAGCACCATGGGAGTATCCACCACATACCAATAGCTTGGGAAGAGATCAAAATACAAAACCCATCCTACTGTTTCTACTAAATGTGTATCTCTTTGTACTAGACATCAACATTTGTGGACCATCTATAATAGTGCTAAGTCATCCACACAGTCATTTCTTATTTCACTCCAGTCTTATCTAGATGTCATCCATTTATATAAAATGACCTCCAGTCATTTTTAATCTTCTCCTCCTGGTTTATTTTTACTCACAAAACTTAAACTACCTGTCACTCTAGCATATCCTTATTTATTTCTGCTATAATTATATGTCATTTGAAGGTAGGGAACTTATCTTCATTCATGCCTATGTCCTCAGGGTCTACCTATTAATCATAGGCATTTGGTAAATAATTTGTCCAATGAAAATTTGAATGAATAGTCTTTCAGTCTTCCTCTATCCCTAAATCATGACTTTGTCATCAACTAAGGTATGTTGTGATGGACTAAAAACAAGAAATGATTTCTAACCTTGAAGAGCTTGCAAAATGGCCTGATAAAACTCTACCTACACATAGGTTCTGAGCACTCACAACACAGATAGAAAGCTTTGGTGTAGTGAAGGTATACACTTCAGAGGCTGGGTAGATGGCTCAGTGGGTCACATGCTTGCCACACAGCATGAGGGCCTTGGTTCTGATTCTTAGCACCCAATGTACAAAGCCAAGCATGGTGTCATGTGCCTGTAATCTTAGTCCTGGAGAGAAACCATCGGGCTTCTGGATAGCTAGTCTAGGTGAATCAGTGACCTCTAGATTCACTGTGAGTCTCTGCCTCAAAGAAGAAAGTGGAGAGAGATTGGAAAAAACCCTTGTCATAGTCAGCCCACACGCTGCTAATATGAATCTTCAAACCACAATTTGGGGGAGGGAAGTATTTATTGAAACTACAGATTGAGGGGAAGTTCCATAACAGTGAAAGAGGCTGGCCCTCTTTCACAAGCAAAGAGAAAAAAAAAAAACATCACCAGCACCACACACAGAACAGGAAACAGGCAGGAGAAAAGGAGAGAATTTCTTCCCCTTTATATAGCCTTAGGGTGGGGTCTTACAACCCTATCCCAGACTTAATAGCTTCCTGAGTCTCTGGAATTTTCTTCCTGCACTGCCCACACAAGAAAGGATGCTTGATTCCACCTTTTTTTGAGCTTCTTTACTTCCTGCCCTTTGCTGAGAGGCTGTTTTCCTATAAACATCCTCAGAGACCCACCCAAGATAATTAAAAAGATCCAAGTTGACAGCAAAACCTAACCATCACAACTCTCAATATTGACCTCTGACCTCAACACAAAGCATACTTGTGCCCATACATCCACAGACATATGTGTGCCCACACATATACAATAAATAAATTATTTAGAGGCCAGTTTCTTGGAGCCAGAGAGAGGGCTGAGATGTGACTCTGAGAACAAAAACCAAGGACTTAGCCTATCAGGCACTCAAATACTTGATGAATTATAAGTGAACAGCATATTTTGTTGACTTTTTTTCAACATTTTCTTTCCTTTTGTAAGTGACAGGATGAAAAGTCGGATAAAATACTGAGTACAAGGCCAGAAGAGAAAGCGGGGAGCTGTGAAGGGGGAGTAAACAAGCATGCGCTTTTATTTATGATGTCCCATATAGACTATTTTCCTCTCAAAGTGAGTAGTGACCATATTATGTGGTGTTACAAATGCTGGAACAATACTTGTATTTATGAAGCGGTTGGCTCTGAGGGGCTCAGACTGTTTTATAGACATGATCTCATTCATGCTGTCTCACGTCTTCCGTTCAATTACACAACAGTTCATTGTTCCAACGATGCAAACTCTTTCTTTCAAATGCACATTTAGAATTATCCATTCTCCTATTTCAGGTTCAAAGACTTACAAATCATCACCAAATGGCTCCAAATTGTAACTGTAGGAAAGAAGGTGGGTGGAAATGGAATTTTTCAGAATTTATAATTTATGAAAACTTCAGATACTAGGAAGTCATTTGTTGAACACACACATCTTAAAAATGAAAGAAAACATACATTGTGACTTAGTTTCAACCATATAATATAATAATAAAACTAGGAAAAAATATTAATCCTCCACAACATTAGCTAAGGCTATAAAAGTAATAAGTAATCAGTGTGTTGGAGATGCAGGGTAGTCACTACTCAAATTGGCATGAAGGCAAAGGATAATGTGACCTTGTCTCAAGCTAAGGGTCATAAGGACTAAGCCCTTTGTGTGTTCTACTTTGGAAAACATTGTCTCCAACAAGCTCTTAACTTATCTGCACCTTTAGTTACCTTGTATGACAATACGGTACTTGGTTGAGATGATCTCAAAGTTTCTTCTATCAGCAAGATTTCACAAATGTGTGATACTGAGTTGGTACTAGGTACTAGGACTAAATGTTTAGTAGAGGAAAGCAACTAGTGCTCAGTATTTTTCAAACTAGATTGAGGTAATAGATATTTGTCAAATATCTGCTATGTATGGGGCACAGATAGAAAATGTTAAAGTATAAACATTCCGTAAGTATACATATAGTATAATCACTACATATAATGCATTAATCAAAAATATATCTAAAGTATGAAGAAAGCCAAAATGATTCACTCGGGATATGTGGAGGCTTCCTGGAAGTGATGACATGATCTCAGCTTAAATGGATAATTAATAAAGTTGATGAGCTACAATAGGATTAGAGGTGACTGGAGAAGACAAGGTGGTGTAGAAGAACATCTATGTGCATGGACACAGAGTTATGCAGGAGATGAAGGACGTGCAACTAAACTTGAGTGTGTGTCAGTAGGAAGCCACACTGAGAAAACAGATGGGAACTATATGATTAAGAATCTCAACAGCTCTTTGAAGATCTCAGGCTTTGTCTTGTAGGCAACAAGATGCTTTGAAGGGTTGAACTAGTATTTGAGATCATACTTCATTTTCAAAGAAGGCATTATAAGTTGCTATACTCTTCATTTTAAGGAAACTATAAATCACATGTAATACTTGTTTCACAGTTGATAAGTTGAGGTATAGCTCAGAAAGACACCTATTCAGAACCAAGTGCCTCTTCCACTCTTTTAAAAGACTCATTTAATACAAAGCCACCAAATGTCCTCTCTTCTATATAGGTAATTCAACCTGTTCTTCCTCTTCTCCATGGGCATTGTGCTCCCTCCAGTAAGTCCCTTAGCTGTCCTCCCAGCACATGGTTGCAATGCCTTTCTGGCTCTATATCTCCACTGTTCCTTTGATCTGACAGTTCTCTTCACCTGTTCTGGGAAGCCCCCCCCCCTTGCCTCCCTCACACTCTAGCTGCCAGCATCCTCTCAGCAGGACTACAGTAGTGACGATATGAACCACACATATCACCCATCTTCATCTCCCCAGCCTATTTGACAAGCTTCCCTGTGGCTACAGCAGGCTAGCCAGCAATACCAATTGTGAACCGATGCAGTTTCTATGCTCACATGTATGTACTGTAGAAGTACTATGGTCTGATTGTTCTTTTTTTTTCCCTCCAAAGTGCATTTGTTATGACTACCCTCCCTGTCCAGTCACATTCAGAGGTGGGCCCCCCTAAAAGTTCTTTAGGCCAGTAGGGATTAGTGTCCTCCTAAAAGAGACCCGAGAGAGCTAATTCTCCACTACACACCCACTAATCCTTTTCTCAGCATGAACAACATCATGTCTGTGGCCTTACTTGACCCATGAGGGTGCTTCTCTTAACCTGCCTTCTACTCTGTATGTATTCCTTCAAGCACCCAAGTTCATAAAGAATAAAACTGACTACTGCCTGTTCCTTGCCTCCTTACATTAGCAAATTCTGGCTGGTATAACAAAAATACTTTAGATTGTACAATCTAGAAAAATATTCATGTATTTCATATAGCTCTGGAAAGATGACCAGGAGAATCAGTTTGTCCCATGGGCTCATTCTCGTCTCCATAGGTGATGTCTTCTAGCTGCATATAGCCTTCCATGGGATCTGAAGAATTTGAGAGGGAGCAGAGGTAACTCGATGGAAAGAGCAAGATACAAAGGGAACACCTCACCTAGGCTAAAGCCCATAGTGGGAGAGAGAATATACATAGAAAAACAGAAAGGAAGCACCTTTCATCTGTCAGGACATGTAAGGATACAGAGCATGGATCTTGTTTAATTTAACTCCTTTGGAATCTATTGGAAAATGCAGAGAAATACTTGCCATTACAAGTACAAGGAACGTCTAGGGGACAAAAGGAGTGCACACACACACACACACACACACACACACACACACACACACACACAATTATATTCTGGCAAGAAACTGGTGAGGATACTGATGAATCCATCACTCAAACACTAGCATCCATAGTTAGCACCATGCAGACCCCCATCTCTAGCTTCTCTGTCACTAGTTCCCTAGAAAGCAGGCACATACCACTGCTGACACCATCCCCACAATGCCCCCATATCACAAGCTCTAGGCAGGCACCTCTATGTGATTGGCCAGCCATTCCCTCACTCCCTGCATAGCTGGTAGAGTTGATATCTAGCTTTTCTCAGCTGCTAAGTGGGAAGTGAATTGTTTCTCATCAAAATGCATCAGGTAAAACACTCCCCAAACATAGAAAGAGGATTCAGATGCAGGGCACATGACAGCGGGGCTTCAGGATGAGATTGCCCATGAATTCCTCTAATTGTTTTAGCTGTGTTCTTCTCATCTGCCTCACTGGCTTGGGATCTCCTCTTGGGGGAAAGGCTTCTGTTTCATTCCGTCCTGGCAAGCTCAGCCCTGACTGACAGTCCTGGCCACATACTTCCTGCTCAAGACTCCAGTCTAGTTCATTCTGCAAAGGTCATTTCATTTGGCCAAAGGTAGGAGTCAGTTTTCAAATGAAAAATACATACCTTGGCCCTGGAGTCAGTAACATCTGGAGGTAATCATGACATTTGGCCATGTAGAAACTCTGGGCATGGCAAAGATTTCTGGGATATGAACAGGTATGAGATGGGAGCTGTTATCTGCCAGTGTCCTGATCAACTTTTCAGGTTCTGACTCCCTTTTGGGAAGTAGGAAAGCTCATGTCTCAAAAATGCATTTAGGCAATCCACTCTTAGGATGTGGTTACTTTCCTAGAAACCTCTTTAGAAATGAAGAGCCTACCCAATCAGGTGCAATGCCTTGCAGCAGGGACTTCTTTTATCTTGTTTGCTTTTGCAGCTCTGGTGGGAAGGATGCTAGATTAATAGCCAGAATATCTTAATCTGAGACCCGAGTTTATTAGGTATGAGACTTTAGTCTAGTCTCATTATCTTGTCAACCTGTAGATTTCCATCAATAACAAGGCCATGATGATTCATTAGGGTTTGTACAAGCTTCAATAGGCATCTGCCATTTCTTATTCTTCAGCATCCTTCTGTGTTTTTGAAGTTCATGCCTCTTCTGGAGAAATGATTCTCAAACTCAAGTATATGTTAAAATTATATAGAAGGCTGGTTAAAATAGATTTCTGGAATCTTCTCTAAGAGTTTCTAATTTTGTTGTTTGAGAATACAGCTTGGGAATGAGTTTTTAACTACTGAGGGAATTCCATTCTCTGTCGATCCATGGAGTTCTGAGGCTAATTTCTACTCTCAGCTTCAAAACTGGGAACATGAACGAGGCCCAATAAATTAGTTTATTCTAATCACTTGGTCATAGAGATTAACTGGAAAGGCCAGGAACCTCATGTCAATGAAGTTCAACCCAATGAAGTTCCCTTCTACTACTACACTGCAGGTGTTGTTCAGTGGGATTTAATCCTGAAAGTGCTAGAGGCTACTGTGGTAACTACTATGGAAAGATGTGAACAGACATCTATTCAAGTCAGATAGGACACCAAATGCAGACCAAAGAAAGGATTCTGCCAAAGTCCAAGATAATGAAGCAATGAATTTACTAGGCTTTACTACAGAGTATGGGTGAGGGATTACTTACAGGAGAAAGGGTGACCCCAAAATAACTGAACCACAGTAAAGTCCTACTCCATTGTGGATGATGACCTCACAGAAGTTACATCATAAAGTGCCTCTTTCAGTACACCTTCTACTTCCTATATACTCTAGAATCTCCCAAGATCACTTATAGCTAGGCGATGGGAGGAATCAATAATGGATGGAATCCCAGGGGAAGATCCTGTGATCCTTTCCACTCCTTAGAATACAGAATTTAACAACTATCACCATTACTATAGACTTAACTATCCCTGTATTGTTTTGCTCATTTAGTTGCCATGACTACCAAATCATGGTTATCTCAATTTCAGGATTGTGATGGTATGATCAGGCTATGTCCAGAAGAAAAAATAGACATATTACAACAAGGGCCACCCCCTGCTTATTATGCCAAACAAAGAAAATCAGCAATGAAATGTGCCAAGGTTCTGGTAACTCTTCTTTTAGATATCCTTGAAGTATGCTCTATCAGACCACGTGTTCTCCCTTTTTGAAGAGACATTTTGGTTCATGTTGCTTGCAGTCAAATAATCCCGAGTAGCTCATAAACGTCCTGACCAGAGCTAGAATTTATATTTACTTATTGTAACTTTCTAAGAAGCTATAAATCTAAGATAATGACTAGAGAAATTATCAATTGGTAATAATAGCTTCCTTATGAACTACCCAGCCATCCAGGAAACCTGAGAAAAAATATATTTAGTAAACATGATAACTAGAAAAAGGAGAATAAATAACATCTGAATAGAATTTTATGACTACCAGTTTCTTTGCTTAATAACTCCTATGCATTATCTAACTTCACCCACACAATGATCCTAAGAGGCAAAAATAATCAAAAAATCACTTCACAGATGATAGTACTGAATCTCAGAGGTTATATACAACTTGCTTAAGGTTATTGAGAGAGAAAGAAGAGAGGAGAGAGAGAGAGGGAGAGAGAAAGAGGGCTAAGGAGCCTGTAATGGTTAGGTTTTGTTGTCAACTTGATCTTTTTAATATCTTGGATGGATCTCTGAGGATGTTTACAGGAAGGCAGCCTCTCCTTAGAGGGCAGGAGGTAAAGAAGCTCAGGAGAGCTAGAAATTAACCTTCCTTCCTGTGCGGGCAGTGCAGGAAGGAAATTCCAGAGACTCAGGAAGCCATAATGTCTGGGATAGGCAAGACCTCCACCCTAAGTCTATATAAAGGGGAAGGAAATTTCTCTTTCTTCGCTCCCTGCCTGTTTGCTGTTTGCTGGTGTTGGTGATGGGTTTCTCTCTCTGCTTGGACCTGTATAAAGGGGCCAGCCTCTTTCACCATTATGGAACTTCCCCTGAATGTGTAGCTTCAAAAAATCCTTTCCTCCCATGAACTGTGCCTGGTTTGGAGAGTCATATCAGTGGTGTACCGCTGACTTCAACAGAGCCCAACTTCAGAAACCAAATTCTTTAAGATGAGAAAACTTGATCTTGCATATTGACACCATGTCGAGGATCAGGGGATGATGCCTGATTCAAAGAAACACATGTAAAATTGATGGGGGATGCTCTTCAAAACAACAAATAACTGTAAACCTAATTAACTTGTCTCAGAGGACCAAGGAGTCTGAAAGTACCTTTAAATGGGAAGACTGGTGCTTGTTGCATTTTCTAAAGTTCTTGAACAATAGCCTCTGTCTCTAAATCCAACTGCTACTTCTGCGTGCCTTGAGCTCTCTGCAGAACCAGTTTCATAGACCCCCAGCCAGGGAACCTGATGGTAGGATGTTAATATCCTTATTCGTCCTAAATTTCAACAAACAAACTGTCCACTTGTCCCAATCATTCTATTACATTGACAACTGCCCACATTTGTTGTCTACCAGAGTTATCCAATCTAAATCACCAGCAAGCTTTTGAGAACTTGTGTCCAAATGACAATTTTATAGACATCTAAAGTAAATACAAAGACATACCCAGTGAATATTTCATGGCTTGCCATTTTCTCATCTCAAAAATGTGCACTCAGATGTACTAACAATATACAGAGACTAACTTCGTTTTATTTTTATTTTTTTGGAATTTTCAGTTCTTTTCATTGTATCCTACAGCTCCTTTGCACTCCTCAACTGTTGTACACTTTGATTTCTGTTCATTTGTGTTTGTCCCAAGGTAAAATGTCATGCTGATCTCCTCTTGTATGGAAGTTGTAGGTGGTAGGATTTGATCTGGCTTTCTCTGATCAATCTTTCTTTATTGCCTGCTAGAATTCTTTCACTGACTATATTCTGTATTCCCACCTCCAGTCTCACCCCATGCACCTGAACTAGGTCCCACCTGCCTACACTGTGGTCGTTCCAACCACAAAGATTCTGTTAGCTCATTACCTAAAAGCCATCTATGGACACAACTTCTGGATTCTTCCAAACTCTGATATTAACTTTGATCCTGAGTCACATTCCATCTCAAGTACCTCATCCCCAGTTTGTCAGGCTAGACTCTTCTTCCCTGGACTCAGTCTCTGCACCTCTGGTAAGAATTCTTTCCTGACATAGTGGGAAATAGGCTTTGCTCATCCAAACATTATCCATCCTCCAAGTTCAAGCTGAAATGTCCTTACTTCACAACGTTTTCAGATCCCCTTGGGTGAAGATAATACCCATCACCTCAGGATTCCCATGGCACTTTTACTGCCCCTGTCTTACAGCTCCTAGCCCTGTATGTGCTATAGTGATTTGCAGATGAAATAGAGTGTCTCTTCCACTAGTCCGTAACATGTTGGAGAGTACCATCCCTTTGTCTTCCATCAGTGTGTTCTACATGGCAGTTGGCTCAGTACCTTGAAAGTATTGGAAATTCACATATTTGATAAATAATGCTGTGGAAATCTGGAATGGGACCCTATCCTGAAAAGTTCCTCTCATTAGTCTGTCATATTGATTTAACTCTCACAATATAAGATTAATTGCCCTGAGCTGGCACCAATTGCCCATGGCAGAGATATGTAATTAGATCGTACTTAATAAAAAAAAATTCCAATGATGAGGTCAGTGATAAGGTATTCATGGTCAGTCAGAGACCCAGCCTGAAGCTTTCCCACAACAAGCATAATTTTTTAAAACAATAATGATTTAATTTATAAAACCTATGTAATTTTTGAATCATATCCTATAAGCTAATAATATTTAGTTTAGTGTAAATGTTTCTTCCCATGATAGTTAAGTAAAGATATATCCCAACATCTATCTGTTCCAGGCATATCCTATCACTCTAAATGTCCTCTGTCTCCCCAACATGGATGATGTTATTATCTGTTACTGCAAGGCAACGTATTAAAGGGTCTGAGCCATTAGTATATTTTTGTGAATTAATGACTCAGCTCTTTTCTAGCTGAGGGCAAAGGTAAGACAATATAAGACATGGTATACTTGATACAGGCCAAATAGCATTGGGTTTCCTTGAGGGACAGAGTGAAATAGGTCTGGGCAACATGGCCAGAGAAAATGCCTTTGCCATTTGAGACTAACCAAGGCACCTAGGGATTGAGAGTTAGGGAAAGAATCTACCTTGCAAGCAGTTTCTAGGATACTGTCCAGCTTTCACCTCTCCTCTTTTAGTAGAAGAAGTTAGAGACACAGTACAGAGAGGTCATCAATTCATTTGCTTATTGGAAGCTGAGCTAGCTCATCCAGAGCCTCGGGGTTGTCAGCACAAGATTGTTAATGAACATGTTTCCTGTAGATAATTATAGGAAAGGGAATATTGAAAGCACTTAAAACATTTCATTCTTTTTAATTCATTAATTATATTGCAATTATCCTATGCTCAGGAGTTGTTCAGGAGGCTGGATTCCAGCTATTTCTGTGAGACTCCATGGAAAGAAATGAGGTCTGAGGGCTTGGAGAGAGAAGGTCTAGAGAGGAAAGTTCAGAAAAGGTTAACTGTGCAGACACAAGAAGCTAATTGGAAAGCTCTTAAACAAAATCCAGGTTAATAAGAGTTGAAAAGAACAACACCATCTCTTTTATAATTGTTATTATAACTACCATTGTTTTTCCATCATGTCAAAATCACTTAAATTTTGACAAGTTCATCATAGGTAACATGGTTATGCCTAAAAATACCTGGCCTTGAAAGCAAACCAGATGACTCCAGACATGGAGAGATGAGGGGTATCTTATAGGGGATATTGGCATGATGGGGACATAACTGAGTACTGAATCCTGTACTTTATAATAACCTAGACATGGCAATTTGGTTTTTTGTTCTCTTATCAATTTCTATCATGAGCCATAGAGAGTTATGTAAATTGGATTAAGAAGGACATATTGGGTGTCTATCAAAGACCAGAGGAACGAGAATAACAGTTATACAGAGGTTCCTACCCCTCACAGAACTTTAAAGGAAAACATGGTAAATAGGCAACTGTGTTAGACAAGGTTCTCTAGAGAAACAGAACTGAGAGAATTAATATAGACTGTGAAAAGAATTGATTGTATTGGCATACATGATATGAGCTGGACAGTCCAACAATGGCTGCTTGGAGCATTGAGCATCTGAGAACCCTGTAGCATCTTGGTCCATGAGACTAGATGCCTCAAGAGTCCAAATCTTCACTGAAGTGAGGCCTGGGGAGATGCTGGAATGTCACCGTTCTTCAGACCACATTGGTAGCTGAAGAAGCTGGGGTCTGATGTCACCAAGGATGGTGAAAGCAGGGAAGATGCGCTCACGAGCACTGGCAAGCAAGGAACAACTTCTTTTCATGGAAGCTCTTTATATCTATGTTGGCATCAGAAGGCAGCCCACGCTGGGGGAAGCTCATGCCCATTCAGTTGATCCTTCTTAGAAATGCCCTCACAGACTTGTTCAGAGGAGATCTGTTCAACTTGATTTCTAATCCAGTCAAAGTGACAAAAGAAATTAACCAACCACAGCAACCAAGATACCGATGATGGAGAAAGTGCAAGGACCGTGGGAATGCTTAACATGATCATGAGGAAAGGTGGTCAGAAGGCTTCTTTCCATATTCTTTTCTTTAAACATGTGCCATATTAATAGCAATGCCTCATATCTCCATGCTTTCAGACTTAACCTTCATGGCTTCTAAGACTTGCAAGAAAGTTTCTTCTCTAGTGATCCCATGTAGAGGGTCTTGATAGTGCAGTGAATAGTTAAAGAAGTAACCTTGGGCTGGAGAGATGGCTCAGCGGTTAAGGCACTTGCCTCCAGTGCCTAAGGCCCTGGCAATTCCCCAGGTCCCACATATGCCAGACCCACAAGGTGGTGGCCCTGGTGTTCTCTCTCTCTCTCTCTCTCTCTCTCTTTCTATCTTCCTGCTTGAAAATGAATAAATAAAATTTTTAAAAAAGAAGTAACCTTAACGTTCAATGGAAATGGTAGCCTGAATTTCTTCAGCTAGTTCTCAGATCATTATATCTCTGTTTCTGCCCTTCAACAGGTAATAGATTCTTTATTGTTCCAATGGAAAACCGCCGTCCTCTCTGCCACTCATGAACAATGTACCTCTGACTGCAAAGCATAACATGAAAGGATCTGAGTTGATATGTTTGTGTGAATTAATCATTCTGCTCTTTCCTAACTGAGGATGAAGTAAAGACAGTATGGAGCATGGGAGACTTACTAGGAGTCATCTAATATTGTGTTTTCTTCAGGGACAGATTGTAACAGGTCTAGAGAAGACAGGATGATTATCTTTGGCATCTGAAAATAGTCCCTATGTAGTTTGAGCCTAAAATATGTTTTTAAATGATTCACATATGAATTTAGCTCTTGTCACTTGACAGAAGATGGTAAATCATATAAACTAGAGACAAATGCCAGTCAAAAACCCCAAAATTTTAGTCAATTTAGCAAATATTGGCAAAAACACTGGCTACAGACACATGAGAGAACCCAGCTAAATTCAAAGAAACTCTGCTGCTAATACAAGCTTAAATTGCTAACTTTCAGAATAATGAACTAAATAAATATCTGTGGCCGGGTGTGGTGGCGCACGCCTTTAATCCCAGCACTCAGGAGGCAGAGGTAGGAGGATCACCATGAGTTCAAGGCCACCCTGAGACTACATAGTGAATTCCAGGTCAGCCTGAGCTAGAGTGAGACTCTACCTCGAAAAACCAAAAATAAATAAATAAATAAATAAATAAATAAATAAATAAATATATAAATATCTGTGGCCTGAGGCATTTTGTTTTAGATTGATTTGTTATGCAACAATAGCTAACTGATACAACATTAAACTATATTAGAGATCAATTCCATTCAATCAAAGTATAGTGGCTAGTATGTTTCTCATCACTATTAGGTATAATGAGTAAGACATAGTCCATATTCCACTTTACAAAATCTTACAAGTCAATATTTCATAAATGTCATTAAGAATTAAAGAAAATGAGTCTTTAATTTTTCATCTAGGAAATACTAGAGTGTCTTTGCGTAGGTCTCAGAATGTCAGAGTCCTGAGTATATGTGTGCAACTTTTTTGAAGGAAACACCCTTAGTTTATAAAACGTTCTTAAAAAGACAAGTCCCTCATAAGGTATGGAGAACCATTGTGTGATAATATTTATTTAAATCTGCTCAAGATGTCTCATTAGCACAGTAGTTTGCTTATCACTCTCATATCTAAATATGTTTAATCTTCCCAGTACTCATGCTGTGAGGGGCCAGGCTAGGCAAATTTCAGCAGGCACTTAGAGGGTGGCCCACTATGACCTTAAGGCACAGCTTTGCCTAGCCACTACCTGCATCAACTCAGTCAATCATCAGCTTGCCCAGGTGTGGGCGGGTCTTCCCCCCTAAGCCCAAGCCTATTGGATGGCATCTCTGGTACAGGTGAGGGTGGACTTCCTGAGTGGGGATTCTAACCTCCTAGACTCATGAAGCCGCTGGAGGGGGGGAATCTCTGATTTTTGGGCTACACAATTGGCTGGGTCTCCACTCCTCCAGTAAGATGGCTATTTCTCCCCTGCTGTCAGAGAGGACATTTTTATCATGGATTTTACTCTTTAATCTCTTTTTTAGAAGCACATGCCTTTTATATTTTTTGTGATGGTTGTTACTCACAAGACTCATTAGTGCTGGGTCATGTTTTCTTTCCTCTTGCCCCTTATCTTTCCCTCTCTCTTATATCCCTGAAATGTTTGAATTAAGTGTGGTATTTTATAAAGACCATTCTTTAGTTAATTAAAAGCCAATAACTTGGGGTTCAGGTTCAAGAACTCTTTCCTAATCCCTCTAACCTGTTTCAATGCTATGCTGGGTGCTATTTGTTTGTTTGTGTGTTTGTTTGTTTGTTTTCTGACTCATCCATCAGGAAGATCTCACAGTTAGCTGTAGCCAGGTGCCATTGAGGTTTGTGGGTTGAATGAAAGAGTGCAATGTCAACTTTAATTCTTTTATTATCATTTTTATTAAAAAGGTTGTAGTCTTAGACCCCCCTCACACTCACTCTAATTCTGTCGAGGGTCTTTTCCGTTTTGTAGGTTACATCGATTAAAGAGAGCAACAGTGGAGCAACTCGGAGAGCCATACCTTTACCCTCTGCTTCTCTAGTCTTGTTTAGCGTCTTTAATTACAACCACCCTTTCTGAGCTTAGGTTTCTTACATTTAAAATTGGATTTCCAAACTATGTCCTGTCCTCATCACAAAGTTGATACGATGCAGCTCAACCAAAAGCAACAAAAATAACAACAAACTGAATACTTGTGAAAAT
>PVHP010004163.1:45891-73379 GCA_004024765.1 Zapus hudsonius | reverse complement strand
GAGAGAGAGAGAGAGAGAGAGAGAGAGAGAGAGAGAGAGAGAGAGAGAGAGAGAGAGAGAGAGAAAACACACCAGGGCCACAACTTTGTGGGTCTGGCATATGTGGGTACTGGGGTATTGAACCCTGGGCCTGAGGCACTGGAGGCAAGTGCCTTAACCGCTGAGCCATCTCTCCAGCCCCACACTCCTATTCTTTAAAACATATTTTTTTTCCCCTTTTGCAGTCCTGGGGTTTGAATCCAGGGATCCACGCATGCTAAGCATGCTGGGCTGTCTTCAGTCCTTTTAAAATTATTTTGAGGCAGAGTCTCTCTAAATTACCCACGCAGGCCTTCAATTTGTAATCTTCCTGCTTCAGCAAGGATTACATAGCTGCTCGGGCAGGCATGGAGTTTTACTTCTTTTTCACGACTACAGGCAAGCTCCAGAAAATAATACCCTATTCAGTCTTTTGTACAGAGCTTAGAGTTTCCTAAGACCATTGACATATTATCTAATTTAATAATCCCAATATCCTAGTAAAACAGCATCACATATTCCTCCCATCTATAATCCACAAAGCCCAGGTTTAGATGGTTAGATCTGACCAAAGCCCCACTGTAAGTTTGTAACCAGGACCAGAAGTCTCATCATGTACCTCCTTGTCTAATGATGTGTTTGTATTAGTGTATCAACTGCCTCTCGGGGACCGGAATGAAGCTCAGCGGTGAAGCATTTGCTTAGCAGAACTAAGGCCCCAGGGTCAATTCTCAGCACTGCAAAAACAAAACAAGCAAACAGACACACCAAAATGTTTCTTAGACTGAAGAAAAGATTAGGAAGGAAACAGTCTCTTTTTCTCTCCTGGTGTGTTTATACTTTCTATTTACTTGGTTGGTATTCAATGTATTAAAAACCAAAATAGAGCTGGGCATCGTGACTCACACTTGTAACCCAACACTTAGCAGGCTGAAGCATCAGGACTGCCGTGAGTTCAAGGCCAGCCTGTGCTATAGAGTGAGACCCTGTCTCAAAAAAAATTTTTTTTAAAAGTATTTTTTTCTGCAACAAAAGCAGAAATACAAACAAATAAACAACTAAATATCAGTCGGTTCTCGTTTTTTCCTGTGGGTCAAAGCCCAAATACAAGCCTCAGATCCTGGTGTCAGAGCATTAGCTTGTTTTTAACTGGAGGGCAGAGTGTCGGGGCTGGAGATGAACTGGGAGAGATGTAACCACATCCATTGCCAGAGGGCCAAGGACTCCCGGACAGGCCTTCTAATACTGAATGACATGAGGGAGAATAGATGCCCCAACTTGCATAGGGGACCTAGGAGGAGCATCCCAGGGCTGGAAAGCCCAAACCCAAGGAAGAGAAGGTCACAAGTCACATGGACCTGCTATATTTTGGCTACTGTCATGGAATGCTTCCAGGGTCAACCTAAGATCTTGAGCTCTCAGTGGGCGCTGTCCATCTCTGGGAATCTCATCTCTACTAGAGAAGACTTTGAGAGCCAGGCACACCTGTAATCCCAGTACTCGGTGGCAAGACTCTGTCTCTAAAAATGTAAAAGAAAACCAAGGGACTCTACGGTGGAAAGTAGCTGGCTGATTTGGGATCTGGGACAGGAGGAGCTGTCGTCCATGCTACATTAGGGGTTCCTGGGGGAGGGGAGTCAGGACTAGATGGGGAAAAACAGAAAGAGGCAAAACACATTATGAGCTGCCCTAAGCAGCTGGCATTCAGCCAAGAGCACCTGCTGGGCAGGAAAAGCCTTCGTGGGCTAGGCGGCAGCTGAGTCATCTAAGCTCTGGGTTAGTATTCTAATGCTAAATCAGAAAAAAAAGGCTTATGTCCAACATCCAGCAACTGTCACTCAAGGGCAGTGTGGTCAGAGCAAAGAATGAGCAATAGTTCATAAATCTGAACTCATGCCTTTAGCTAGAGGTGCCAATTTCATTATTTAGTTACTACATCAATATTTTTGTGCCTTCAACAATCATTCTTCCCATGGAAAGATAAGAACAGCCCTTCTCCCAAGTTCCACTCTTACCAAAGGGTTACTGCTTATCAGGCTCAAAAATGTGAAGAGAGTAAACGTGCTAGAATTCTCTGGAAATTCCATCACAGTCTGACAGAGCTCCCACCCCATATATGAGGTGGTGAGAAGAGTCAACTCCCCATGTCATCAGAGTCATGGGTCATTCAAGGGCATGTCACCAAGCCAGGCATCTAACCACTAACATTACTGGTTTTAACTAGCCAACTGTGGCTTACAACTTGGACTCCAGCCTGCCCTGACCTAGTTAGCTACAGATAAGACCTTGGCAGAGTAACCACACTTAGGGATGGTGCAGATGCTGAAGGCATCAGATTCTTATGTAAGCACTGGAAGTGTAGCAGTTACCTTGTCATTGTTGCTGGGACAAAACACCCAAGAAGAAGCAGTTTATGGAAGGAAAGGGTCTATTCCAGGCCCCCAGTTTTGAAAGGATGGTTTATCATGGTTGGGAAAGTGTGGCAGGAGCAGACAGCCAGGCATCATACCCTCACATCAGCATGTAAGAAGCAGGAGGAGTGAGCTAGAAGTGGCAAGCAGGGCTGGATTATATAATCCCAAAGCCTGCCCCCCAGGGACACCCCCTCCAGCAGGGCTCCACCTCCCAAAAGAACCACAAACTTCCCAAACAGTGCCACCAACTGGGGATTAAATGTGAGGCTTAATCACAAACACAGGAGGCTACAGGGTACTATTGCACTCAGCTCCAAGTTGCTGGGAAAAATATCCAACCAGACATGGTTTATGGAAGGAAGGGATTTATTTCAGGCTCACAGATCCAGGGGAATCCATCAACGGGAGAAGAAACTGCTTACTTCCATACATCCAAGCAGAGAGAAACAATTCCAGCAAGCAAAACACCAGCACCAGACAGCATGGAATCCAGAGCTCAAAACTGCTTTTTCCCCCATACCTTTGGGCTGGAATCAGATCCACCCCAAGTGACACACCCCCTCCAGCAGACTACTGGAGACTCAAGCAGGAAGTTTAAATACGTGAGGTTATGGAAGACATACATCTACATTCAAACTGCCACAGGTACATTCTACAGTCAAATTACAAAAGGAAGGATATTTTAAAATTATTTATTTATTTGCATGCAGAGAGAGACAGAGAGAAGAGAGACAGACACACAGAGAGAATGGGCGTGCCAGGGCCTCAAGCCACTGCAAACGAATTTCAGATGTGCGTGCCACTTTGTCACCTGGCTTTACCTGGGAACTGGGTACTGAACCATCTCTCCAGCCCAAGGATGTCACTTTTTTTGAGACAGGGTCTCACGTAGGCCAGGCTGGCCTCATAATAGCTATGTAGCAGAGGGTAATTTTGAACTCTTTATCCTCCTGCCTCCGCCTCCCAAGGGCTGGGATGACAGGTGTGCACCAACACACTTTGGGGGAGAACAGGGGCTTTCAGAAGCAGGGAGAGGGTCTGCTAGACTAGTCCTTCTTGCAGAACCAGGATGTGCCTAGGCAAGGGGCTGGCCAGGCTGTAGACATGACAGTCCCCATATGACTGAGGACTAGCAGTGATGGGGACACCTCCTCACTAGATGGGAGGATGGGGAGTCATGTCCCATCTCTGTGTCACCTCGACATTGAACTCCATCATGGTACAGTATCTCTGCATGACAAGACCCAGCCCTGGAATCTTCAAGAACAGTAATTAGTATGGCTTTAGAACTGATACCAGGGTCAGTTTACAAGTCTTGAATCTCACTACTTTATAATGGCCTAAAATTATTATGGGCCAAAAATTCACACAATCCATCAAGGTTTACTTGCTTTCCAGTAATTTACTTTTTGTTATCCCTGAGGATATGCGAAATCAAACCGAAGGCAGCTATCATTGACTGAGTGTGCACCACAGAACGAGCTACTGTGAGAAAAACTTGACACACAGCCACACGGCTGTCAGAGGAGGTGACTGACTTCCTCAAGCAAACTGAAACCAGAAACTGGACTCCCTCTCCTAACCCTGTTTTGTGGCCTCTAGATATAGTCCCTGTTCAGAAATATCCAACAGAGGAGGTCCTGGTTGTTTAAAACATGTAACAACTATTATGCCCCATGCCTGGCTCACCCAGAAGAATGTTGGCTATGAATGACAGGTTCAGTGAGTCTGGGGGTGTATTCTGGTTGGAATATCTGCACTGAGGTGACTGCTCATGAGGAGGGCAAGCGTGGCCCTAGCTCAAAGGCTAGTTTAATCACTGCTGTCCTGGCTTTACCACTAGCTTGGTGTCATCCTTAAAGAAGGGGTGTGTAGGGCTGGAGAGATGGCTCAGTGGTTAAGGTGCTCACCTGCAAAGCCTAATGACCAGGGTTTGATTCCCCAGTACCCAAATAAAGCCAGATACACAAAGTGGTGCCTGGAGTTTGTTTGCAGTGGCTGGAGGCCCTGGCAGGCCCATTCTCTCTCTCTCTCTCTCTCTCTCTCTCTCTCTCTCTCTCTCTCTCTCTCTCTCTCTTTCTCTCCTTGCAAATAAATGAATAAAATATTTTAAAACGAATGGGGTGCATGCACATGTGTTAGGTGTATGTGTAGGAAAGAGGCTCCATTGTAATGACGCTAATTTTCCATCATATCAAAAGAACATCTTTCATCTCCTGGGTCTTCCCTTGTAGCTGGATCTGCTTCCCTTCCTTGACTTCTAACTTGGAAGAAGTTTGTGACACAGTCTCTTGTCTGCTCTTAAGCCTTCTATGTGGGTGTGGATGGCCTTGAACTCCTGATCCTCCTGTCTCCACCTCCCAAGTGCTGGGATTACACGCAAGAGTCACCAGCCCAGATGTATTTGGTGTTGGAGCTTGAACTCAGGACAATGTACATGTTCTGCAAGCACTCTACCAGTTGAGTTACATCCCGGGCCCAGAAAACAGGATTTTAACATTTTCCCATTTGCTCTCTCATAGGAAACTCTTCCTAAGTAAACTTCACTAATTTTGTTACCATGTCATCAATTTGTGGTAAAATTACCCAAATCACAGGTCCTAGGAACAGTCAGCTGTCACCAATTTTGAGCATTCAGTATTGACATATGGTGAGAAAAGAAATATCCAAAGTGAGCATCCCCATGTGAAGATCACAGATCCAAAACACTCCCAAATCTGCAACGTTTTCAGCTCCAACATGATGTCACATATAGAAAATTCCACCTGACCCGACTTCATGTGATAATACAGTCTGACTTTAGGCACGTTAACAACACTGTAGAAAGCCCTCTTCAAGACATATATATGTGTGTATATATATATGTGTGTGTATGTATGTGTGTATATGTTATATATATATATATGTGTGTGTGTGTGTGTGTGTGTGTGTGTGTGTGTGTGTATGGCATAGGCCAAACAAATGAGGGTGAGGCTCATGTTTAGATTTGGGCCCCATCCTCAAGAAATCTCATTTCATAATGTATATGCAAATATTCCAGAATCAGAAATAAAATCTAAAATACTTTCGGCCCCATGCATTTCAAATAAGGGATATTCAACTGTAGTCATATTAGCCCCCAATGCGATCTCCATGCTTTATGTGCATTTCAGAAAACAGGAATGTTGGCCTGAAAAGTGGTAGAGGAGCATAGTTGAGAATTACCTGAAGGTGAGTCAAAGGGAATTCAAAATTCTGCTAATATTTCAAATACCTTGTAAATTTTTGGATGTGTATGTATTATGCCAAATATTTTAGGTCGCATACGAAAATATTACTTCCAAGTTGTCATGTATAAGGCTGTCCTGTTTCTTCTCATCTCTCTTCTGCAAAAAGCTGTATCAAAACTCTTCTCCTATATACTCGGCCCTCACATAAACCCTCAAAGGGTTATTACAAGGTCTCACACAAACCCTGACGCTGTCAAAGTGCGGCTCAATTAACCTAACAGAGGACGCTCCATTTTAAAACATGTCCACATTACATCCTGATGAGGAGGTAGCAAAGGAAAATGTCTGGACCACTTTTGAATGATGACATCTGCATTACTACAGCAATTCACTTATCACACTAATTTGGGTTGAGAGTCAAGATCAACACTGCTGTCAGAGAGTTTATTTCTATTCATTTAGGAAATTCCAGGCTAGAGTGATGAGTGGGAATTTTAATATCTTAGGGAAAAGGAGAGAGAGAAAAGAGAGCTTCAGTACTGTATCCAGCAAGGAGAATGGAACTGCCCAGGTGCCCAGTGAGCTGTACAGGTACCCTGGTCCTGCAGGGGTTTATGGTCCTACTTGAAGATACCGCCGATGGCCCTAACCATCACCAATGACTTGCTAGAAACCAGGTACTGCCCAATGGGATTTTCTAAATCCATCATCACCAGACACTATGGTTCATGGTCCAGATGACAGGAAGGCAAATGGAGGTACAAGAAGTAATTAATATGCAAATGATACTGCTCACAGATGAGCTTCCAATAATATCCCATCTGAGTCTCAGAACCACAGGGAGACAGGTAGGATCTCATACCAACAGGTAATATCAGAACAATAAGTAGAAGGCCACCCTTCCACTTCCATAGATGGCATTAAAAGGAACAGCCTGAGGCTGAGGATATAACTTAGTAGATCAGAGCACCCGCTTAGCATGCATGAAGCCCCAGGTTCAATCCCCAGCACTGTATACAACTGGGTGTGCTGGTGTGTGCCTTGAATCCCAGCACTCAGGAGGATCAGGAGCTCCACATCATACTCAGCTACATACTGAGTTCAAGGTCAGCCTGGGTTACATGAGACCATATGTCCAGATAGATAGATAGATAGATAGATAGATAGATAGATAGATAGATAGATAGATAGATGGATGGATAGATAGATCAGACGATCAGACAGACAGACACACAGACATATGGCTGTGGCTGGAAATACAAAGGGTAGGAAGAATCAAGGTGATCTCAGAGCACCACTGAGGTGGTAGTGACTTCCTGTACGGGTTGTCCCAACAGCGTTCATGAGCGTAGGGCAATGGATGGAAGGAAGCCTTGAGGGCTGAGTGTATTCAGAGGGGGAAAGGAAGGCGAGGATGAGCAGCCAGAGCACAGGATGGAGGATGGCAGGGAATGGGGGCTGAGTGGGATTAGGAATCAGACTCGAGGCTCTGTGGGGCCGCTGTGGAAGACAGCAATGGCAGGAAATGGCACACTGGGGATTCTGAGCAGAGTAACCAGAATTCCAACAGGTCAAGCTTTTCAGGACGTGAGTGCAGAGTGAAGGCATGATGAAAAAAAATGACAGTGGGACTGGAGAGATGGCTTAGCGGTTAAGGCGCTTGCCTGCAAAACCTAACGACCTGGGTTCGATTCCCCAGTACCACACAAGTGGCCCATGCATCTGGAGTTGTTTGCAGTGGCTGGCACATCCATTTTCTGTCTCTCGTCTATCTTTATCTGCTTGCAAATAAATAAAAATATTTTTTTAAAAAAATGACAGTGAAGAAGAAACTATGATTTGGTTAATTGTTGAATAAATTATGGAATAAGTAATATAGAATGAAACATTGTACAGTCTACAGTATAATCATTTTGAACAGCTATAGAATAAACTAGAAATAAATAGAACCAACTTCCCAAATTGAAGGGCTTTCATGCTTTTTTTTTTTTTTTTTTTTAAGAACCCAAAGACTTTCACACTGTGGATCTGGTCTCTAAATTGTTTCTAACTTTATCTTTCTTTTTTTCCTGGCTAATCCTCGATTGACTCACACAGTCTCCCTCGGTGCTAAAAGTGAAAGCTCCATGTCATCATCATTAATAATAAATGGAAGGACTCAGGTTCACCACTTGACAGGAAAAGCATGGAGACAGAAGGAGCTCTGAAAGTACAATTGAAGGTGAAAATGATTCATTGCAGCTAAATGTCTCCAAAAACTCTCCATGGGAAACCACACCCAGTCTTACCTGTCCTTCCATAAATGGTGTCCCTCTTCCCCCCCTGCTTCTCCCCCCAAAAAAGACCTGTTAAAGCCTTAATGCCCAGAACCTCAGAATGTGGACTTTTCAGAACCAAGAATCTTGTAGCTACTGAGAGGCTGTAGTGAAATGAGGTGAGCTCTCCATCCTGTGTCACTGGCTTTCTGAGAAGAGAAGACTCTATAGAGAGAGAGAGAGACACCCAGAGAAGAGGACATAGGAAGATGAGGGAGGGATGGGAAGAATGCAGTTTTTAGTCGAGATGCCAACGTGTTTTGGTTTGAACAGGAAATGTTTGGTTGCCAGCTGGTAACCGGGAGGTTGAGGCATTTTAGGAAGTAGGGCCTAGTTGAAGGCAGGTCACTGAAGGACATCCCTGACCTGATTTCCCATCTTCCTCCCTGCGTCCTGTCCACCAAGAAATAAAGAACAGCGTCCTCTCCTTGCTCCTGCCATCATGATGCATTGCTGGAGTGCCTGGGTCCAAGTGATCATGGCCTGAACCCCCATGAATCTGTGACTCCCAGATAAAACTTTTTTTCCCCTTAAGTTGTTCTCTCAGACACTTTGGGTTGTAGCAACGAAAGGCTAACCAGTATGCAAGGGTTGCCAGCAAAATCAGAGGCTGAGAGAAAGAAGGCACGGGACAGCCTCACCCCAGGGTCCTTCTGTCTGTCTGGACAGCCTTGTCAACCCTTGTCCGTGCATTGTGGACTTGGCTAAGACCATAGCAAAAAACAACCCCTGGAACAGCATCTCCACTTCCGCCAGGCATGGCTCCTCTGGGATTTAGTTGGGAAGGTTGAGTTCTGGGATCCATTCTGCAAGTCCCTACCAAGATGGATTTGGGCTGCAGAAGCTCTCGGGCCTTGTAGGTCTGAAACTACGATTTTATTACATCACAGCCAAAGATGTCTTGGGCTCCCATGTCTCCTGAAAAAATAAGATCATCCCAGGGCTGAAATGAGGAAAACACATCCAAACTCCAGAAAGCCATGGTCAGCAGCAGAATCCAAGGAGAAAACTCCCAGCAAGTGTCACTAGTGGTTGGTGTGTTGCCTCACCATCTTCCTGTCCTGCAGGCCTCGCACTGCAGTGAGTTAATGCAAAGAGATGCCGGGAGCTGCCGGGAAGGGAGAGAAGTAACCCCCAAACCTGCTCGTGTCAAGGTCATTCAACCCCAGAGACGCAAAACAGAAGGGAGAGAAAGGATGGCACTGAAATCATGCCCCTGCTGCTCAGCCCACTTCTAAGAGGGCACACCCATGCCAAGTTCCTCCCATCAGCCCCAGGGCCTTAGCACAGGCTGTGACCTCACCTGGTCACCTAACTTGTAAAACCCAAAGAGAAACTCTGTGAAAACCTCTCACAGTCACACTGTACCATTTCAACTCTTTTTCTTTTCTTTTTTCCCCAAAAGTAAAGTGCGGATGTCAAATTACACCCTTTCATTACTGTCACCACTCTTGAAACCCTACCGAGGTATTTAATCCGATTTTTTTTTTTCTTCAAATGACCTAATGTTGTGGTACGAAACAGCTGCCAACTCCTGCTGGGTAGAAATTTAGCATTGTCAGCATTTAATTATTATTTTATCACGATTTCTTTACTTTCCTACAGGGAAGAAATAACTTAAATTTTTTTTAAAAAATGCAATAAATGCTTAGCTTTTAGCATCACAAGATATTGCCTTTGGTATTTTGCTGGATCAAGACATGGGCACATCACAGAAATGCACTTTCGGGTTCATAAACAGTAATACTATCACCGGCACGAACCTTCTGGGACACTGAAGTCATAATATGAAAATTATATGCATTGTGCTTGTTTGGGGAGATGAGATTATTCAGGATTCATTCATATTTCTGACCACAGCACTGTATCACAAACATTCCTGTGGAGAGACCTTTAAATGAAGCCTATGGCTTTGGCTCTGCTCCTCCTCCCTGTTCCCCACCTCCTCTTTGCTTTAGCTTCTCCCACAAACATGCCAAGTTCCTCCCATCAGCCCCAGGGCCTTTGCACAGGCCATGTCCTCACCTGGAAGGCTTCTTGAGGGAGAAGCAAAGGAAAGAGAAAGCCAGCGCATATGTGACCGCCAAGTGACATCACAGATGACTCAGGTGTGGGTACAGTGGCTAATATGGCGGCCACAGAGCAAGATGTCTAGGTATGTGCCCTAAAACTAGTTTCTCTTTCATGCTTGATTTCTTCCTCATCATCCATTCTTTTTACAAAAATATCATTTCATTATTAATGCTCTAAGAATATTTATCTGTATCTATCATCTATCTACCTATCATCTATCTATCATCTATCTATCTATCTATCTATCATCTATCAATCACCTATCTATCTATCTATTATCTATCTATCTATCTATCTATCTATCTATCTATCTATCTATCTATCTATCATCTATCTTCCTCCCTCTTCCTCTTTATTTTTTGCGACATGGTCTCGTGTATCCTCAAATTCTCGGTCCTTCTGCCTCCACCTCCCAAGGGCTGGGATTGCAGGTAGGCACCACCACACTTGGACAAAAGCCCTCAGGTCTCCATCCGCCCCTCTTCCCTTAGCAAGTTCCATCTTCCTTGCTCCACAGTCCCACCCTTTGCACGATCTGGGACGCTGGGTGCCAGCCAGGCAGTGGCTCTCCTCTACTGAGCATGCCTGTAAGAAATTTCCATGCTGAGGGTCCCCAGCGGTACAAAGCTGGTACCTGGTGAAGATGCCCACTCAGGCAAAAGCTGCTTATCTATCAGGGGATGGAGTGATTGGGGTGACAGGGAGAGAGAGACAGGTTATAGCAGTTCCCGCCTCTGGCTCCAACAGGTGTTTAGTACCACCCATGCACCTTAGTCAACATTCCAGGGCCCCCATTTTCCTGCCCTCCTATTCCAACTACTAGAAAGTTCTCTTCATCCTCCCCACTTCAGTATTTCACTACCCAGGGACATGGCTCCTCTGTTGTCAGCGTTCTGCAGACCCCAGACCCAACCTCCCCAGGAGCAGCTGCCCAATCCCCTCGAGGGCCTCCCGGCCTGTGCCACTCCCATTCACACACTCGCACTACTGTTTCCATCAATGGGCCAAGTCCTCCCCTTGACTCAGGCTCAGGGCCTTGGCCCAAGCTGGGCAGAGCTAGAATACCAACAACTAGCATAATATCTGCTAACAAGTGAGAAAAATATACTTTAAAAAATATTTTTCCAGAAATACATATATATATTTTGAGGCCGGGTCTCACTCTAGCCCAGATTGACCTAGAACTCATTCTGGAATCCAGGCAGACCTCAAACTCACAGTAAACCCACTTAGTCTCCTAAGGGCTGGGATACATGTGAGCCACCACACCCAGCTCTGTATCTTTTAAATCAATCAATGGTTTGTAATTTATTGCCCAAGAAAGTGTATGTAACAGAAGGCAGTTTTTATAAGCATTTACACATGGCTAAATCATGAGTAGCCTATTTGGAATTGCTATACTGAAACACCCGAGACTGAGGAATTTACAAAGTTAAAAGGTTATTGGCTCAGGACTCTGAAAGCTGGGAAGCCTGAGAACCAGGGCATTGCATCCGGCAAGGGCCTGCTGACTGCTTTCCAACATGGCGGGAAGGGGAAGATCTATCAGCCACATCTAGAAGGGCCAGTGCTTTATGACAATGTGCTCCCTCCAGAACTAATCTATTCACATGGGCCCATGACCTAACTGCCTTCCAACAGTCCTCACCTCTTAAAGATTCCTCCCTGGCCAACACTGTAGTGTTGAAAACCAAGCTCCCAGAACACGGACAAAGACAGAGCCATAGTCAACACAGCAGGTAGAAACCAAACTCCCTGAACATGGACATGGACATAGTCAATGCAACAGGTGGAGAAGCTTCCAGAATATGGACATGGACAGAGCCATAGTCAACACAGTAGGCAGACTGGCTATTTGCCAGACAACCTTCAAGGTAAGTTGTGTACTAACATTTTTAAGATGCTGTCATGGTTTGATCCAGGTGTCCCCCACAAACAAATGAATGTGTTCTGAATGATTGATACTCAGCAGATGGCAGTTTGGGTTTTACAACCTCGCTGGAGCTGTGTTGTTGGGGGCGAGCTTATGGGGGTTATAAGCCAGCTTCCCCTTGCCAGTGTTTGGCACACCTTCCTGCCGCTGTTTCCAGTGCTGTGGCAGAGGTGATGTCCACCCTGTGCTCATGCTATTGTTTTCCCTGCCAGGATGGAGTCTCCCCTTGAGTCCATAAGCCTAATAAATCCATTCCTCCACAAGCTGCTTTTGCTTGGGTTCTTTCTGCACCAAAACTGGAATGCTACTGCAATAGAAGCCAACTGTTGATTTTTTTCTTTGACTTCTACCATCTAACCCAGTGTGACAGTTAATCTCTACTATCAACTTGATTGATCTAGAATCTTCTAGGAAACATATCTCTGTGCTTGGCTGTGTAGGAGTTTCTAGATTAGCTTAATTGGGTGGGAGGACCTAGCCAAGCACTGGGTGGCACCATTGAATGGCTAGGTTGCTGGACAGATTCAATAGGAGAAATGAAGTTGAGCACCGCCATTCATCCCTCTCTGCTTCCTGAAGGCAGGTAGAATGTGATCAGCTCTTCCTGTCCCTGTGCCTTCCCCGCCATAGTGGACTGTATGCCCTCAAACTGTGAGCCACAGCAAATCCTTCCTTCTTAAATTGCTTCTTGTCAGGTATTTTGTTACCGCAATTAAAACAAATAATACACCCAGGCTACCCACTGAAGGCAGAGGGACAAAGGCCTGGAAGTCGAGGGAGTCCTGGGGGTACAGTGGCTGGGCTAGGCCATCCCATCACCCACTGAGCTCTGCAGAGCAGGAGACATCAGAGCTGCGGTCCACATCTCCTTACAGAAGAGCTGCTTCCTCTGAGAGCTCTGCCTCTCTGGCATGCCCAGGACTAACCTGGGTGGCTGCTTCAGCGTTTACTCAAAAGCACACTTCATGCAGACATTCAACCCCCAAGAAGCCCTGATGTCACTGGAAACTCTAGGTCATGACAAATTAATTCAACATATATTTGTTGCAGCCAGACACCATTCTAGTCAATGGAGGTTTGCAGCTAAAATTGAAAAAACAGTTCGTTCCACAGGGCTGAAGAGCTGGCTCAGCAGTTAACGGCACTTGATTGCAAAGCCTGCTGGCCCGGGTTCAATTCCCTAACATCCACATATAGTCAGACGCAAAATGCAGCACAAGCATCTGGTATCTGTTTGTGGTGCAAGAGACCCTGGCACAGTCTCTCTCTCTCTCTCTCTCTCTCTCTCTCTCTCTCTCTCTCTCTCTCTCTCTCTCTCTCTCACACACACACACACACACACACACAAATGTAAAATAAAATAAAAACAAAAATAGTTCCTGCCTTGAAGGGACTTACAGGCCATCTATGCATAAGGGCTTGGATCCACGCCCATCCATTAGCACTCTCGTCATAACTGAGAGGAATTGAGGGTAGTACCATTGTAACAAGGGATCCAGAAACATCAGCATCTTCCCATTGCTCGCCATCCCGACTCCTCCCTCTGACCACTCAGGAACCTATAGCCAAGTGGCCTAAAGTAAATCAAGACTTGATTTTATCAAGGGTGGAGCCACACACTGAACTCTTGCAAGTCCTCACCTGGCCACAGAGAAGAGAAGAGACATGGACTCACTTAAAAACTCTTAAGATCTTGCCCAGAACTGCCTGGTTGGTACCATTTCCTCTATGTTTGGTTATGGAATGTCTGTCCCCTAGAGTCTCATGGGATTGAATGCCTGATCCCCAGTTGATGGCACTGTTTGTTGTGGAACTGGGGTGGAGCCTTGAAGGAGGAAGTGTGTCACTGAGGGGTGGGCCTTGGGGTGTCACAGCCCAACCCTGCTGGCCAGAGTCAACTCACTCTCTCTACTTCCTCCCTGCTGAGGTAGAGATGTGATTGCTGCTGGCTATCTGTTCTTGCCAGGCTTTTCCTCCGCTGTGATGCAACCTCAAAACTCTAAGTAGGAAATAAACATTTTTCTTCCACTCGGTGCTCTGGTGGAAGGTAACTGATGCTGTAGTTGAGGGCAGTTACAGGGTGGAGCTGATAAGCATGGTACCTCTTGCAGCAAACTCTAAAAGATCTCACTTTAGAGATGGAGAAACTGTCTTGGGAACAGAAAAGGCCCAGACCATCTTGGGTCACACAGCCACTGGGCAGCTGGGTAAAATCTATGCCCAGGTCTTCTGACCTCAAGTTTAGTTTGTTTCTTGAACACAACCACAGTAGCAATGTGATATGTAAAAAGTGGACTTTGGGTCTAGGGAGATGACTCAGTAGATCACCACTCAAACCTGAGTACCCAAGTTTGATTGGCTACCCCACATAAAAAGTCAAGCAGTACAGGCTTCTGTAACCCCAGCACAATGACGGTGAGATGAGAGGCAGAGATGGGGGGGGGGATTTCCTGGAGGCTCACAGCAAGGAACAACCATAGCAGAGTGACAAGACGCCCTGCCTCAAATGAGGTAGAATGCAGAGGCCCACCTGAAAGTTGTCCTCTGATCTCCACACGCACGCAGAAGCACACACGTGCATGAACATACATGCATGCAATACACACTCAAAAATACAAAGAATTAAAAAAAAAAGAAGTGGGCTCAGGGATAGAGAAATGCCTCAGTGGTTAAAAGTAGAGTTCAGGTTCAATTCCCCAGCACCCATGTAAAGCCAGATACGCAAAGTGTCTCGTGCATCTGGAGTTCATTTGCAGTGGCTAGAGGCCCTGGTGTGCCCATTCTCTGTCTAACAAAGAAATGGACTTTACAGCAAACATATAATTATTGTCAACAACATCAAAATAACCACTTCTATAAATTTCTAACCATGCTGAGATTTCAACTATAGCCACCTAAAATGACCCAGAAATGTAAATAAGAACCTGGAAGTTGCTAAAAGCCCACATACTTAGTGCTGGTCTCTTAAAAATCATCCCTTCAAAAAAAAAATATCATCCCCTCTACTATTCGAACCTACTGACTCTTTCTTTGGACACAATTCTGACTAGTTTTGCTGTTTGAATTTTTGTTCTCTAGGTAGGCGAATGTGATTAAGTTAAAGTAGATTGGTGGAAAAAGAGTGAATGCAATGAAAAGTGGCAGACTGAAAATAAGATAAAAAAATAAAGTAGCTGGGCTGGAGAGATGGCTCAGCGGTTAAGGCACTTGCCTCCAGTGCCTAAGGCCCCCGGTTCACTTCCCCAGGACCTACATACGTCAGACCCACAAGGTGGTGGCCCTGGTGCTCTCTCTGTCTCTGTCTGTCTGTCTGTCTGTATCTCTCTGCTTGAAAATGAATAAATATTAAAAAAATAAAGTAGTGGTCACTAAATGCTCTCAGGAGGAATAAACATTAGGTAGTCCCTATTTCAGACATCACGTACCACCATTTCATGGATCCTGATCTCCTCTGTCCCTGTAGCTCAAAAGCAGCCACAGATGATAATATGAAAAGGGCTGAATATAGCCTTGTACCAATAAAACTTTATTTATAAAACCAAATAGTGAAGCAGATTTGGCCCATGGAAACAAAGAAAACCTCAGTGTCAATACAATGTTAGAAACCTGGGGTCATTTCATAAACAATTAAACCGTCCTAAAAGCTGGCATTACCAAAGAGTAGAGCCCATGATCATAAAATTACAGAGTTCTGGAGATCTGCTGCCATTAGCTTTCACATGTAGTTCCAGTACTGAGGTAGAAGGCTTGCTTTGAATTTGAGGCCAGCCTGGGCTAGAGGGTGGACTCTGTCTCAAAAGGACCTTTAGCGACCTAAACATCATGGAGCCCTTATGGCCCCCTTCTTCATTTTCACGGATAAAGAAGGAAATGCTCAGAGAGATTAAGAGGCTTGCTAAAAGATCACGTAGCTAATGACTAAACTTAAATTAGAACTTGGGTTTTGACTCTAAGTTTAGAACTCTTCCGTCATGCCATGTCTATTATTTTAGCCTTTTCAGTAACAATGGAATAGAGGAAACACTCACTTAATTAAAACACAACACCCTTGAGATTGTTCAGATTTTGGAATCGCCGAAGTGCACATTTCTAGATGTTTGTAAAGATGATTTCGAATCACCAAGACAAAGGTTAAATTAGCTCCAACATACTCAGAGACTAGAATTCCAGAATTAGTACTGAAAATAAATTTCAAATGATTAAAAAAATTAACTAATGTAGAAATTATTACTCCCCAGTGTGGATGGAAAAATGAGGTATCACACAGTCCATGAGGATGTGAAGACATGGTGTTTGGTGAGTTTGACATGTTAATAAATTCTGACCCGTTTCCAGACAGACCAAGCAGGTGGCATTGTGGGATGCACCTGCGATCCCAGCAGGGGAGGTGGAAACAGGAATATCATCACAGTCGAGGCCAGCCTGGGCTACATAGTCGATCTTGTCTCTAAAACCAAAACTCAAGAGTTCCCCGAGCATGGGTGGGGCCTCAGGTGACTCCTCCATTTGCTCCACACCTCATTCTCATTCAGTGGCCTTCTCCAACTCCCAAACAAATGCTACCCTCGTTCTACCTCCCCTTTCCTTTCTTTCATTAGCAATATCTTCTCCTCCTTTGCTGAATTAATTGGGAAATAAAAATAGAAACGCTGACATGTTTATAAAGATTCAGAGTGCTGCTTAAACATGAAAGAACAGAGGTTGGGAACACAGAGGTGACAAATCTTCGTTCTGTGATGACAGCTGGCCCTTGCAGCAGTCGGAAGCAGGGACGTCTGGGAGGAAGGGGTGCTGCACAGGTCCGAGGGGGGGCTCAGTGGCCTGCTGCATATGCCATGCAAATGAGTTCTAATTGCTGGGGGTCACCAAATGGGGGTCAAGTGGAGAGAGGCCCAGTAATTCCTGGTAGAGGAAAGGAAGGCAGAAAGCAGGAATACTTCAGCTTCCACTTCCGAGATGTTTCAATTTAGGGACCCTAGACAGGAGTCCTGGTTTAGAAAGTCAGCCCTTCCCACCTCCTGCTATGCAGGAAAGGGGGACCATGAGCTTCAGTGTGTCCAACCTCACAGTCCTGACAAAGGAAATGAGCAGTGATAAGTGATCAGGGCCCCCGATTAGATCAGCTTCATTGAGAAAGGTGCTGAGCCCGAGATATTTCACTGAAATAAGGAGGAACCGAGAAGTAGACTTCTGGCAAGCAACCTTGGAGTAGATAAGGTCGGAATTGGAAATGGATGTCATGGGTAGATAAAGTCTAATAAATGGCAGGTCACTCAAAAATCATATGTCATCAAGTCTCATACAGTCTGTGAAGTTTGTTATCAATAATTTAACACGAGAAAAGCCTAGCCCCTAGCAAATATTTAATTTCAAAACATACCTACTGATTTACTCAGATACGACATACATAGTATATTAAAAACATATTGCGAGAGGCCAGGTGCTGATAAAACTCATCCAGGAGACTCAGCTTTCCCAACAGTCCTCAAAGCAGGGACTGGGCCCTCTGTCCCCTGAGCTAGTCCAAGGGCAAGTTCGAAATCGCACAGGAGAGGAAAGTTTGCGCATTGATCCAATCTGCCTTCCTACTCTGGGCTAGGCAGTATGTCAGATGCCGCAGGTACAAGGATTGGGACAGAAATTAGGGGTCCCATCCACTGGGCCACAAGGCTGCACAAGGAAGGAGGGGTTGGGTACAACAAGGTCTCTGGTAGCGACTGGGCCACTCTCCTTCCACCACCTTCTCAAGGATCCTGTTTACCCCAAAGCAGACCCTACCGCTTCCTCCCTGACGGATGTTTTCTCAGGGAAAGGTAATTCATTGAACTTATTTAACAGCAGGGGTGTGGCCTCAACAAGAGCAGATCGTTGGCATGGTACCCATTTCCCTAATAAGGTTTAGGAGCTTCTTTTGGGTGACGAGTGCTAGGAGTTGGGAGAAAGAGAGCAATGATATGGGCCTCTCATCATGTCCCACCAGGAAATGTGGGGACAGCTGAACTGAGGGCTGGATGGGGGAGGGGCTACTAGGTCCAGCCCTCCAATTACGCTATGGCCCCTGGATTGGACTCCACCATCTCCAGTGACCTTGGCATTCACCTGGGCTGGACCACCCTTGCAATCAGCTTTCAGCAGAGAGATTCCCTACCTCTCTCGATCTCTGTGCTGGCATCTCCACGGGAAGCTTCTCTGATCAATGGTCACTGTCAGGAGGCATGGCTCTTACACATCTGGTCTCACCTATACACGCCAGGGCAGGCACTCCCAGGCTCTCCTGGCTTCAGAGCCCCTTCCCCAGGAAATCCAAAATTGCCTTCACAGCTACTTGTTCTGCATAATGTGCCGGGAACTCTAAAATACAAAATGTCCTACTATTACCATAGCCAGCTTCCTACACACAACACTAAGAATGAGGGAAGCTAGAAGCTTACGTATCTGAAACCAAGGAGAAGAATCAGCCACCGAGGTCAAAGGGAGGTCCTGAAATGAGGATGTTGGGGCTTTGAAGAAGGCTTAGCCAGGCTCCTTTTCTCTTGCTTTAATCACATCGTTCCTCTTCTGTCATCTCTGATAACCCCCTCCCTTCCCACCAGCCCATGAAGGGTTACAGACTCCAGAAAATCATCACTGAAATGATCACTCTAGCGATGACCTTGAGAGACCTTGCCATCTGAACAGCTCATAGCTGAGCTGGTGACCCACCCTGCCACCTTTTGGATTCCTGACGAAGACAGCATGCAGGGGGCTAGAGGGCTTGTCTGGGGTCAGTAACCCTGGCTAGGCTTGGCAGTGAGGTCATAGGGATCAGCGATGAACCCTTAGAATAAAGACAAACTAGTGGGCTTGGAAAGTACCCACTCCCCACTTTGGCTGAAGAGGACCGGTTCTCTGCTGAGCTGGTCTATAGCTCATGTGAGAGCCAGACACCAATCTCAGCTCCAGAGCACACAAACCACGAGGTATGTGACAGTCAGCACTTTGGAACCAAGAGGAACTGCCACCCCCGTCCCTTGGCTAGACTCACAGACAACGCCTCCCCATCTCCTAGCATTTAACACCTGCGTCAGAAGACATCCATGCCACCTAATGACCCTGCCTTACTGCAGCTCTTGCTTTCCCCTTCTTCCGGGACCCCTGGGCAACAGTATGGATACTGATCAAAGAGTCAAAGAAACAACAAAGCTTCTGAAGCTTCCGGAGGACTTGCTCGTCACCTCCTCTGCAGTTTTGGGAATTCTCCATTCTGTGGAAATGGAACTTGGACACTCTCCCATTCACCTGATCAAACCCCGGCTCTGAAGTCAGGTCAAGTGGGAGAGGAATCAGGGCTTCGATTTTTGCACAAGGTCTCATGGAAGCCAATTCCACTCCTAACACCATAAACGACTTATTTTCAGGATGTTTCTCACGCCTCTGATGGCTCGCAAGTTAATTTCCCAGACACCCGTTTTAGTCAACTCTGGGAGCCCCAAAAGAAAAATGCTAGAAATATCAAACCAGCCACGTGCTCTGGCATTTAGCACTATGTAGAACAATTTAAATAGAGTGCATTTAGACCACTTTCTATTGACTAATTTAGAATGCTATGCCGTAGCAGACTGAGCCAGCCGCTTCTCACTGCAGCATAAATACTCCACTTTCAAACACACCCCTGCGTGCTCACATGATTTCTCCTTTTAGGCTAGGAATGTAATGTTGACATAAATGTCAAAGAAAATTAATGAGAGAATGGGCCCTCAAATGGTACTCACGCGAAGGGAATTTGTTAGACTGGAACCTTTGAGCCCAAATGTATATATAATTATATAACACTCATATGAGGATGGAATGCGAATGGTAAGCGTTAGCAAATTTATTGCCTTTGTCAGAAATGCTGTTACCTATGAAAACCAGGTTGCAAATAAATTAAGAGGAAAATACCATCAGATTAGAAGTCTGTCACAGCAAGCTACTGCAGACTAGGAGGGTACTGGGTACTGAGCCCCCCTTTTCTTATCAGATGAAGTCAGCTCAGGCACCAGCTTCTGGGCCTGAAGCATCTTGCTCTTGATTTTGCAAATGGACTTCCTCCTGCCCAACACCTCCCTCCCCCCTCCTTCCCTCCCTCCTTCCAGCCAACCACTTAGGAAGACTAAACATGGCAAGTAGAGCAATAACAGGTATTTTCTCTCAATAGGCGAGGCATTGGATCCTAGCAGAGCTCGGCTTCCATCCGTACACAGACATAACTACCTTGTCTTTTATTTGTAGACTCGAAAATCTTCCCCAAGCATAGAATCATAGCAAATCACTCTCATTGTTGAAAAGAGCCTTGCTAGGGGAGTAAAGCAGCAAGTTTTCTCTGGTCAGCATAAAAGCTTGGAGTAAAATTTCCTGTAAACACAGGGGAAGCCTACATTTATCCCATGCCCAGGAAAATGGCAGGCAGGAATCTCCAGCGCCACACCAGCACTGTAAGCAGAGAACCTGGGGATATCTGGGGATGCCTGTAGGGGAGGAGTTAAAAAAAATAGGCCTGGAGAGATAGCTTAGTGGTTAAGGTGCTTGCTTGTAAAGTCTAACAACCCTGGTTCGATTCCCCAGTAGCCACATAAAGCCAGATGCACAATGGCACATGCATCTGGAGTTTGTTTGCAACAGCTGGAGACCCTGGCGTGCCCCGATTTTCTCTCTGTGTCTCTCTATCTCTCTTTGCTTATAAATAAAAAAATATTAAAAAGAAAGAAAAAAGCCCCGATTGTGTTTTATATTTCACACTTCAGAATGAAATCCTGGGGACTGACTTGCAATCCTCACGGTCACTTCTCACGTTTTATTTTGAACACTGATTTCAAATCCAATCACAATTTTGGAAATCTATGAAGTGTTCTCTTCAGAGAATTATATAGGTAGGTTTCCATCTCTTCCCAGTTACCTCAGTCTCCAGGAAAACCCCCAAAGACCAACACCTTCACCCCAAGTACCAAGGGATAAAGAAGTAACATTCACAAATTCCTTCTAAAGTTCTCCCAGCTTTAAGCAGTTGGCACAACCCATATCAGGGGAGGGAATTGCTGAGAATCTGTAATTAGATTATAGAACATGAAAGAGAAAAAGGTTCAGCTACTAACTTCAAACATGCACATTATGTCTTCTGCATACTAGGAAGTGAGCCCGACTCAGGACCATCCAGGCATGTCTGTCTGGGACCTCAGGAATAGGCTCCATTTTCTTCTTCTTCGGTGGGCTATCAGTTCATAATGAACAAATATGGAAATTTTTCTGAGGAGGCAATTCAACTACCAAAATAACTCCTTCATAATTCATATGTGCAATCATAACGGTGATTAATAAAAACCCGAAACAGTTCCTAAAAGCCTAAAGCATTAATTACTCAGTTAGATGTCAGGACTCTATGAAAACCTAGGACAGCAGGTTACTCAGACAAATTAAATCATGTGAATTTAACAGTGAAAGAGAGAGCTCTTTCCATGGTGGACTTGCAGACCAGTGGGTGTATGTTTTCGAAGAGGAGGGGCCAACCCATATCTCTTCAAGGGCTCTCTATTCCAACCTTGAAAGACAGAGAAGGGGGGAAATGCCATTGTAAATTGAATTTATGCTGGAATGAAACATATCTTCTGAAAGCCCTAAAGTGAATGATAGCATTTCTGTTAAAGGGGAGGCATCCACCATGCACACAGCACTGGCTGGTCAGTGGGTACTGAGCCGCGTGTCCCACTTTCCTTGGGCTTCACTAAGAACTCTGTCATGGTTTGATCCAGGTGTCCCCCACAAACAAAGGAATGTGTTCTCAGTGATCCATCCTCAGCTGATGGCAGTTTGGTTTTTACAACCTCGCTGGAGCTGTGTTGTTGGGGGCGGGCTTATGGGGTTATAAACCAGCTTCCCCTTGGGAGTGTTTGGCACACCTTTCTGCCGCTGTTTGCAGTGCTGTGGCGGAGGTGATGTCCACCCCTCTGCTCATGCCATCATTTTCCCTGCCATGATGGAGTCTCCCCTCGAGTCTGTAAGCCAAGTAAACCCATTCCTCCACAAGCCGCCTTTGCTTGGGTTCTTTCTGTGCAGCAGCAGAGAAAGTTGACTGTAACAAACTCCTTCCTGACTATTTCTGCTAGCTCATCTTCCTTGCTGGAAGCTAAGTTTCAGTGCTCAGGACTCTCTTGGGGGCCCTTCTCTTTTCCCTGCCCCATCTCTCTTTGGATGGATGATCTCACCTAATTTTATAGCTGTAGATACCACCTACATGTGACAACTCTCCAATTCCATGACTCTCTCTCCCTGAGCTTTGAGGGGAGATGACCAGCTGCCTTGATACAGCCAATGGGTTTTGTAAGCACAGACTCTCCCACAAGAGCCCTTGGGCGCTACCACAGCTTCCCTTGGCATGTCCCATGCTGTCCAGCTGTCTTTTTAGATCCAAGGACTCCTATCTGTCCCTACCCAAGGTATTCTCATCATCATTCTTTTTTTTTTTGGTTTTTCGAGGTAGGGTCTCACTCTAGTCCAGGGTGACCTGGAATTCACTATGTAGTCTCAGGGTGGCCTGGAACTCATGGCGATCCTCCTACCTCTGCCTCCCGAGTGCTGGGATTAAAGGCGTGCGCCACCACACCCAGCCTCATCATCATTCTTCATTGCTGTTTAACCCCATAAGCACTATTGCATATGTGGTAGGGCCTTGTGTGTTTATTTAGCTGTTTATTCTTTCCCTGTCTCTTCAACCAAATGGTAGCAAGAACCCTGAACATTTTTCCCTCTGCTACCAAGTACACACCCAACAATATTTCCTCAAAAGGCACAGGAAAATAAACACAGCCCTCTTCATTCTTTTCTTAACTTTATGATATAGATTATTCCAATTTCAAAGAGGAAAAATTGAGGATCCAGGGATAAGGCAACAGCAGACAAAGCCAGCAATTGAACCTGAAACTATCTGGTTCAGTCACTCCAGACACCAGATGGAGTCTAAATTTCTAGTCTAAGATATCAATCAAGAACAGATGCTCTCCTCCTAAGAGTTTTTCCTAGAAACAGGCTGGAGAGATTGCTTGGTGGGTACAGACATGAAGACCTGAGTTCAGATCCCTGGCACCATGTAAAAGCTATGCATGGTGATGCACACATGCAGTCCCAGTGCTGGACAGGTGGAGATGGGACAATTTCAAGGAATGCTGGAAAAGCTGGAGAGCAACTGAGGAAGACACATAATAATGAGCCATGGCCTCCACTTGCACGCACACATACCTGCGCGAACACCTCACACATGTGAACATCCATCCATGCATGCACCAAGCAAACACACAGCAAAAAATAGGTATGTATTTCCATAAACAAATTTCCTGGGAGCTTGTATCAGGCTCTGAATTTCTTCTTCAACCACAGCATCTGCGCCTCTAAAATGGGTGAACAAAAATGAGTATCGAATAGAGATGTCAGGAGATGTAATTTCATTCCACACCCACCATTTGACACATATTAGGACGCAACAGATAGTCTTTTTTAATTTTTTAAAATATTTTATTTATTCATTTTCAAGCAGAAAGAGAGAAAGGGGGATAGAGAGAGAGAGAGAGAGAGAGAGAGAGAGAGAGAGAGAGAGAATGCACCAGGGCCACCACCTTGTGGGTCTGGCTTATGTGGGTACTGGGGAATTGAACAGGGGGCCTTAGGCACTGGAGGCAAGTGCCTTAACCACTGAGCCATCTCTCCAGCCCACAACAGATATTCTTTAGTGTATGAATAAATGCATGGCTTCCTGGCAAATAAAAACACCTGAGTCTAGCCATAAAGATCTTAGGTGAGCTGCCTCCAATTTCGCCTTTTCAAACAGCTTTATCGGGTATGATTGACACACCTACAGGACAAATGGATGTTTTACCACATGTTCACACCTGTTAAGTCTACTACAAGCAGCACCTCCAAAACCTTCCTCCCACCTCCTTCATCACCTTTCCCCTCCCACTACAGCAAGGAAATAGTAGCTGAAGAGATATTTCTATATGTTTACTTCAACGAATTACTTCACATGACTAATGAGGCTACAATTCTGAAACCTGAAAGGTAGTAGGCAAGCTGATCTGGGGAAGAGCTGATTTGAATCCATGGGCCATGGAGAGGCAAAATTTCCTCAGTGTTTGTCTCTTAAGGTCTTCACTTGATTAGATAAGGTCCACCCACATTAGGAAGAGTAATCTGCTTTACTGAAAGTCTACTGATTTGAGTATTACTCTCATATAAAAAATATTTGTACCAATTTCTAGACTACAGATTGGGCAAATCACTGGATGTCGTGGTTTACACAAGTTGACATATAAAGTGAATCGTGGTACTGTGTATAGTGGGGTTTACACATTCAAACGTCTATAGGACCCAGATATCTGAGTGAAGCCAAAGTCAGGTGGCAGGGAATGGTGGGGTCTGGGGTGAAGGTGTGTCTCACCTGAAGGCAGTCATTTTTTAAAATTTCAAAGCCACCATTTAGAAGAAGAGACATCACCTCAGGACAAAACAGAAGAAAACAAGGCCCAGGAATCATGGTTTGGGAAAAGAAATGAGTATAGCCACGAAGCGTATGGGGAGGGGGCTTTCTTGTTTCAGCATCCTTCCAGCACAGTGTCTAGCCACGCTGCCCAATGACACCCAAGGAAGCAGAGCCCAGCGAAGTTCCAGATCAATGTTATGTCAGATGCACTGTTCTCTGAGAACTGGGCTTGGTTCAGGAGCAGTCACACAACCCGTCATCCCCAACAGATGTCACCTCACTCATTTTATCCAGTGGCCCCTCAGTGTTGGGTGGCCGGACATTCAAGGTTGGCAGCACTGGGAATGTGGTCCACCTGGGTTGCTGGCTAAATGTAGTCATAGGTGATATGAGACAGCGGTGTAAGGCTGTGGAGCACAGCTGCCATTTTGGGAAAGAAGTGGGGCAAAGGCATACATCCTAATAAAAGGCATTTGGAGTCCATGGACAGAGACAATATTCCCCTCCATAGACAATGATTTCAGGACAATTCAGTGTGCAGATCAATGAGCCATCAAGTTTACTTACATGAATGATGTCCTTCTACTGTAGAATCTTAGAGTATAATTAAATGTACATTTTTCAAAGGGTGTCCAGTGTCTGGTTTCCAACTATGAAACTTCTTAGTAACGGCCTCAAGGATCGATTGCAGAACATGTGCCACAAATTATGAGGTCTGCTGTAGGTAGACTAACAACAATAACAACAACAACAACAACAACAAAAATACAATTTAAAGCCGGGAAACATTTAACTAGTTAAAGAATATGTGAACTGCGGTCATTTTTCCAGGCTATAGCTGATGACTGGAGCAGAACTCTCAATGCCACGTGTACTGCAAGATCATAATACTAAACTCTTTGTAGAAGATGATGTGTCCTTCAAGCCTCTAGAAGAGATGTGCTCCTTCCTGACACAAAAAACATGTCAGAACATTTAGAATTTCCACAAAATCATATTACTGATAAAAGTCAAATCAGTCTCAAGAAGATCTTGGCATGGTGATGGCATGCTTTTAGCCCCAACATTTCGGGAGGTTGAGGTAGGAGAATCGTCAGGAGTTTGAGGCCAGCCTGGACTAGAATGAGTTGCAGGTCAGCCAGGGATAAAGTGAGACCCTACCTTGAAAAATAAAAGTAAACCTAAATCTAAAGATAGTAAAAGAAAGGACCATGCTTAGACAATCTTCCAGGTACTAGAGACAGGGGAGAGACAATGGAACAGAGCCTGGGTTTGGTCATTCCTCATGGTTTGAGGGTCTCACCTGTGGCCCAGCCAGGCCTTAAGAACAGTCCATCTCTCTAGCCTGGATAGCAGGAAGGAAGAAGCCTCGGCAGTCAAAGCTGCCATGAGATTGGGGGGAGGGGGAGCTCGCAGAATTTGTTTTCAACCATAAGCAGATGTGGAGAAGGGAGCTGTGGCTAGGCTCGCACGTTCTGAAGACTATTTTAAGAGCATCACACTTCTGCTCAGGAGAGGAAGTGAAACTCAGCCCCTTCAGGCACTTCGGGGAGTCCCCTCTGCACCCTTCCAGACAGTCTGGAAGCAAGGCAGCTTGGTCAGTCCTGGCAAGTACGTAGCACAGTTGGTGGGCAGGTGCCTTCATGCTCCTTGGACAGCCAAGCAGCGGAAGAGAGGAGGAACCTACAGGAGTCAGAGGGCTGGGAATGTAGCTCAGGGGGAGAGCGCTTGCCTAGCACGGTGAGGACCTGGTTTTGATGCTCAATCCTGCAAGATAGATAGATAGTGTCATGGTTTGATCCAGGTGTCCCCCACAAACAAATGAATGTGTTCTCAGTGATCCATCCTCAGCTGATGGCAGTTAGGGTTTTACAACCTCGCTGGAGCTGTGTTGTTGGGGGCGGGGTTATGGGGGTTATAAGACAGCTCCCCGTTGCCAGTGTTTGGCACACCTTCCTGCCGCTGTTTGCAGTGCTGTGGTGGAAGTAATGTCCACTCCTCTGCTCATGCCATCATTTTCCCTGCCAGGATGAGTCTCCCCTTGAGTTTGTAAGCCTAATAAACCCATTCCTCCACAAGCGGCTTCTACTTGGGTTATTTTTGCACAGCAACTAGAAAGCTGACTACAACAGATAGATGATAGATAGATAGATAGATAGATAGATAGATAGATAGATAGATAGATAGATAGATAGATAGATAGATGATAGAGAGATAGATAGATGATAGAGAGATGATAGATAGAGAGATAGATAGATAAATAAAAAGATAGATGGATGTGAAAAATTTAAAGTTAGATATAGCACCCAAGTAGATGTTATTGTTTAAATATATCTTCCTGAAGATGACAAATAAAGAATATGAAAAAAGAAAACCTTCAGGCTTCAGGGCTGGAGAGATGGTTTAGTGGTTGGGACACTTGCCTGCAAAGCCGAAGGACCCAGGTTCGATTCTCCAGTACCCACATAAAGCCAGATGCACAAAGTGACACATGCATCTGGAATTCATTCTCATTCCCTTCTCTCTCTGCCTCTCTCTGCTTGCAAATAAATAAATTAAAAATTTAAAAAAATTTTTTCAAAGAGAAAACCTTCCAAAAAGGAAGGTTGGGCAGAGCAATTCAATGATTAGGGCTATCTTTTCTTTCCTCAGAGGATTAACAGCGTCACAGGATGATGGGAACGAAAGAGGAGGTAATGAGAGATGGTGTTGCGGTCAGCTTTCTTGTTGCTGCGCAGAAAGAACCCAAACAAAAGCGGCTGGTGGAGGAATGGGTTTATTTGGCTTACGGACTCAAGGGGAGACTCCATCCTGGCAGGGAAAACGATGGCATGAGCAGAGGAGTGGACATCACCTCTGCCACAGCACTGCAAACGGCGGCAGGAAGGTGTGCCAAACTCTGGCAAGGGGAAGCTGGCTTATAACCCCATAAGCTCGCCCCCAACAACACAGCTTCATCGAGGTTGTAAAACCCAAACTGCCATCAGCTGAGGATCTATCTATCAGAACACATTCAATTGTTTGTGGGGGACACCTGTATCA
>PVHP010004163.1:0-45791 GCA_004024765.1 Zapus hudsonius | reverse complement strand
ATGGCAAAGTAATTTCTGGAAGACTGAGATATATGAGGAGTGTTAGTTGACCTGAGGAGTAATGGAGGAAGTTGACATTAAATTTCAGCACAGGAGAAAATAACCAGAAGCAAATCCACTCTTCTCCACCAAATCCTAGAGAGCCTCGGATGTGGAGGAACCAACTGTAATGGAAGGCAGGAGTTGGTGTTTGACTCCACAATGAGGTTAGACTCTCATGTGGGTGAGCAGACCCTGGTGTGCTGGTCAACTTCTTGTTACTGTCACAAAACCTCAGAGAAAACAAGAAGGATCTATTTTAACCCATAGTTTCAGAAGTTGGAGGCTTACTCCATTACTGTGGACTCCAAGGCCCAAGAGTGTGTGGTGAAGCAAACCTGTTTACCTCACAGTGCCACAAAGCAGAGAGACAGAAGGAGCTAGGCCTAGAGAAGATACTCTTCAAAGACACTCCCCTGTGGACCTACTGCTTCCAACCAGGTCCTGTCCTAAGTCTACAGATCACCTAGTGCCTCTCGGTGAATTCATTCATTCAGTGCAGAGCCCTCAGGTTTCAAGGCCTATGTCTTTTAGGGAGACATCTATCCAAACCAAAACACTTGACTGTTCCCTTCCAGCCACCCTGTACGACTCAAGTTTAGTGATGGAGAAAAGGAAGGAGAAGCCCAATCACGGGAAACCACAGCTCAAAAGAGAACAGACTGGACCCCATGCTGAAAACACCTAGTAAAAGTTAAACTCTGATGAACAGTGTCATCCTGGGCTCCCTGGCCGTGGCTCTCAGAATACCAGTAACCAGGACTCTGCGTACTCCACAGGATCCTAGGACAGTCACTCCTGAAGAAATGATATGATGGCCTCAAAGGAAAATTCCCGGAAAGATACTAAAATGTGAAGAAATTGGCTTAATCACTCAACCCCTCCACAAAGACCCCTTCAGTCCATGAGCCCAACGGAAGCCCACAGAATCCAATAAACTCTCCAGTCCTTGTATTTCCATACGAAGAGAAACCTAGTGATCATCAGTAATTTCAGGAAGATCTCTACTGCTAAGTTAGATACCAAAAGCAGAAACAAAATAAATGAAAATCAAACAACAACGTCAACAACAAAACCTCCCAGGAAACAGAGACAATGCAGAAAACAGAAGATAAAGAAAATACCAATGCTTCCAATTCTCTAACAAGAAGATACCACTGTTAATGCTTTAAAAAAAAAAATAAGCCAGGCCTGGTAGCACATGCTTTTAATTCCAGTGTGGGGAGGCAGAGGCAGATGGAGCCCTGGAGCTCCCTGGCCAGTCAGTCTAGCCTATCTGTCAAGCTCCAGGTCAATGAGAGAGCCTGTCACAAAACAGAACAACAACAACACAAAAAGGTTGATACCACCTGAAGAATGGCAACTGAGATGGTTCTCTGACCTCCACATGCATGCACACACATGTGCACCTAAACTAAACTAAAACTTCAGCCCAATATTCAACTAACAGAGTTTCTAAAGGCTCAAAGAAAATGGCCAAAATAAAAAAAAAAGATTACAAACAAAACTAAACAAATACATAAAGCCCTGAAGTACATAAAAACCTTCTTTCAAGTATGAGCATGGCTCTTCCAATTGTAAGATCACATTAAATCCACAGAGGAATTATCTACAAACACACAAGGGTGTAATGTCATGCAATTTCACACCAGGGGTAAAATCAAACTTTTGAAAGCTTTCAGAGAGACAAAGATCTGTTTATAGAGAATAACACATGGTTTCTCAACTGTAGCAACAGAGGCTGAAAGTCACTGAGTATCACCATTGAAATACTGAGGAGGAAATGACACTCACCCTGTTACTGTAACCACATCATTCACTAAGAGGAAAAAGAGATTAAAGAGACTTCTGTATCAGTTACTTTCTCATTGCTGTGAACAAACACCTGCCCGGAAGCAACATAAGGAAGGAAAGGGTTTAATTCGGCTTACAGTTTCAAGGAGATACACTCCATCATGGTGTGGAAGGTATGGTGACAGAAGCAGGGAGCCAGATCATCATATCAGCAGGCAGGAAGCAGAGGGTTAACAGGAATGATGGCTAGCCTACAGAACCTCAGACCTCAAAAAGGTATAAATTCTCAAAACAGAAAATCAATGGACAATTTTAAATTGATTAAAATTCAAGAAAACTGTATTATTTAAAAATTTTAAAATGTCTTCATGATGAAATATTCCACAGAGAAAAGCCCATGGAATGACTTGCAAACAGACATCCATGTAAGTAAACATTGTCCAAGCTAAAAACGGAAGGCTGCCAGTACCCCTCAAACCCTGTTCACCCTCTTTCCAACTAGTACCCCATCCTCCTCCAAGCGATAACCTTAAAGTCTACAGTTGCCATCGTCTTAGTAAATTAAAATTGCACATATATATGTATATATATATTTGGGGGGGGAGAGATAGGTAGAAAGAGAGAGAATAGACACACCAGGGCCTCCAGCCACTGCAAATGAACTCCAGGTGCATGCATCACTTTGTGTCTGGCTTTATGTGGGTAATAGGGAATTGAACCCAGGCTGTCAGGCTTTGTAAGCAAGTGCCTTTAATGCCTGATCCATCTCCCTAGCCTTGTAATTTTTAAATCTAAACATTCATCCCTACAAACTAAGGTTTCATTCTGATATTTGAGGTTTATATGAATGGAACGCAGACATGGAAGAGGGATTCTTTCACACACTGCCAGTGGAAACCATGCAGGTTGTGTAGATATGAGTTTTTATTTTATAGGGATATCATTTTTCACTTATATAACGATGTCAAAATATATATTTGTGTGTACACATTTTATTATACACTGGATGGTTATGAATTATATGCTATGAATACTCCGATCTATAATTTTGAGTACATCTGAACTCACTTTTGCACAGTCTGTATGCTGGCACAGAATTGCTTGTTCACTGTGGTAGTCTGACTGTAAAGTGTCCCCATAGACTCATGTGTGTGTGACTAAACGTCATACTTAACTCAGCTGACGGAACCTTTGGAAGCTAGCTCACTCTGGACTACCTGCACTCAGATGATGTGACAAGAGGTGACACCATGCTGTCTTGCTCGGGCCACACTTTCCCCACCATGATATGCTTCCCTTCAAAACTCTAAGTGGAAATCAACCCTTTCCTCCCATGGGCTGCTTATGGTTGGGTGTTTTGTTCCAGCAATGAGAAGGACACTGCAAACTCACACATACCTATGTTCACCTGTATTGGACAAAGCTTGTTTCAAAGTGATGGCACCCATGAATCACCACTGAATGACAATTCTCACTGTCACAAGTTCTCACCAACTCCTTGAAGTCACTGTGGTGAACACGGAGTCCTAATCCACGTGGTTTCTTAATTATACTTCCCCGAAGATCTATAAACGTGTTTTGCTTATTCTAGACATTTGTACGTCATCCTCTTTTGTGAAATCCCTGGTTAATACTTTTCCCCAGTGTTTTTATGGGGCTTTTTGCCTTTCTTTCCTTGATTTGTAAAAATTCTCTGTTTATTTTTCATCTAAGCCCTTTTGAAAATCACACATGTTGCAGACACCCTTAATTTGCCTCTAATTCTCTTAATTGTGTTTTGATAGACAAAGTTCATTTTTATACAGTAATTTTATATGACTTTTCTTTTATAATTGGCTCTTCTGGATCCTGCACAGAAAATCTTTTTCCAACCTGAATCATGAAGACCCTCTCCTAATTGTCTTCAACATGTGGTTATAGAATTTACCTGAAATGGGTTTTGTTATAAAATGTAAGCTTAGGGGCTATAGAGATGGTTCAGTGGTTAAAGATGCTTGCTTGCAAAGCCTGTCAGTCTGGATTTGATGTAAAGCCAGATGCACAAAGTGGTGCATGCATCTGGAGTTTGTGTGTAGTAGCTAGAGGCTCTGACACATCCATTCTCTGTCAAATAGACATAAAATATTTTTTAAAATGAAAGCTTAGGGTTGAGTTTCATTATTTTTCTATGTTGATATCTGATCATCCTAGAAGTGTTTCTTAAAAGAAATGCCCTATCTTCACTCTTCTGCAGGGCCATTTTGTCATCACTACTGTGTCCTAGATATGTCCCAGTCTCTTTATGACTACTCCCCCCACCCCCACACACTGGTCTATTTGTCTCCTTTTGTACAAATACTATTCTGCCTCAGTTACTCAACATAACAGGAGCTCTTAATATGATGGAACAAAACCTCTTTCTTATTTTTGTTTAAGAATACACGGCTGATTCTTGGATCTTGTAATTCCATATACATTTTACATATTAATTTTTACACATAAAAAGAAACTCTAGGGGATGGGAGACGGTTAAAAGCACTTGCTGCGCCAGCCTGATGACCAGAGTTTGGATCCCCAGACCCTCATAAAGACAGAAGCATCGGGCACGTGTCTGTAATCCCAAAAGTGGCCATGGGAAGAAAAGACAGAAGAATCCTGGAGTTCAGGGACCAGTTGGGAGATTGAAGAGCCAAAAGAAAGCCTCTGTCTCAAACAAGATGGAAGAAAGGGAGGGCACCCCAAGGTTGACCTACAACCTCCATACATGTGCCATTGCATGCCCATACATGCATACACACACACTCATACACACACATGCTCATACACACATGCACACACACATACATGCTCATACACACATGCACACGCATACACCCTCATACACACACATATATGCTCACACACATATACAAAAATACATACATACACTTTGGATTTTGATTGAGACTGTATTGATTCTATATACATCAGTTTAAGAGTAACTGATATCTTTTCAAAATTGACTATTCCATTTCATAAACATGCTACATCCTTCCATTTATTGAGGTCTTTATCTCAATAATATTTAAATGTTTCTAAATATAAAGGCCTTTATATTTTTGTTAGATTTTATTGCTGGTTATTTGGTTAATTTTATTAGTGAAAGCAGAAATGCAATTTATTTGCTTAGATTTGCCTTATATATCTAGGAAACATGCTCAAGTTACCATTTAGTTCTGAAATTTTACACCTTTTGAGCTTTCTATATACATGGTGATTTTTTTTCTTTTTCTTTTTTTATTCTTTTTTGGTTTTTCGAGGTAGAGTCTCTCTCTAGCCCAGGCTGACCTGGAATTCACTATGTAGTCTCAGGGTGATCTCGAACTCATGGTAATCCTCCTACCTCTGCCTCCGGAGTGCTGGGATTAAAGGCTTGTGCCACCACGCCTGGTTTACATGGTGATTTAATCTCACAATAACTACAGTCTTATTTATTCCTTCCTAATCCTAATTTCTTTCTAATGCCCTCCTTGTGTTATTACACTAGCCAGGATCTACTATTCAGAAGTGGTAAGAGGGATGCTTGTCTTTTCTCATTTCAAAGAAAACTTAATGTCACCCACTAAGAATGATGTTTCCTACCTTTTCATAACCCAAGAAATTCTCTTCTCAGAGTAAAAATGTTTCTTTCTTGCCTGTTGGCTGAAACTTTTCTTATTAAATAGTCAAGAATTGTATGGATTCTGTTAGCTATATTTTGTGTATCTATTGAGATGAACATATAATTTTTTCTTCATTCTGTTAATATGAGTTATTTTGAGTGAGTTCTATTTGCTTGTGTCTGTGAGTGTATGCAATGTGATATGTGTATGTGTGCATATATGTGGTGTTTGGGTGTATGCACCCTTGCAGGACTCCATGTTTGCCTGCAGCTGGGGGTGCTCACTTATGGGGGCTGGAGCAGAACATTGGGTGTCCCACTCAACAATCTTCTGTCCACTCTCATTTTGAGTTGGAGTCTCTTATTGACACTGTTGTTGTTTTGTGAGCCCATGCAATTCCTTGGTCTCTGCTCTCTTTTGTGAGACTGACAGGCACACATGGACACACCCAGATGTTTTTGTGGGATCTGGAGACTTGAACTAGGGTAGATTTGAGTCCCCTCAGACCCTCTCCCTCACAGAAAGCACCTGACCATTGAATCACCGTGAGTGATTTTTAAGTGATTACCCTAAGCTAACATTTCATAAAGATGGCCAACTTGACCATGATTGTATTAATTACCTTCTTGTTGCTAGGACAAAATACCTGACAAAACTCAGTTTAAGGGAGGAAGGTTTTGTTTAGGGGTACAGTTCCATCATAGTGAATGTTGAATTTACCTTCTTCTGGACAAACATCTGACAGAAGCAGCTTACGAGAAGAAAGGGTTTATTTCAGTTTTACCAATTCCAGGGAAAGTTTCCCCACGGTGGAAGAAGCTGACTCATATCAGTAAGCACAAACAGCCAGTACTCAAACCAGCTCTGGACACACCTCTTAGAGCTGAACTCAAGATATGCCCCCAGTGACATTCCACTAACAAGGGCTCAGCCTACTGGAGACTTAGTGGGAGCTTAATGTTAATCAAAAATTCCTGAGGCTATGGGGGACATGCAGTTACGTTCAAACCACCACAGTGCTGAAGGGTTCCATAAAGGGGGAAAGGATGTGATGAGGGTGAGAGTCCATCAGGGTGAGGAAGGCATTGACAAGAGTGGCCGAGGCAGCTGGTCACACTGCAGAAGCAGAGAGTGATGAATTCTGCACTCAACCATTCTCTCCTTGTTACACAGTCCAGGCCCCCAGACCAGAAAAGTGCCATTTAGAGTTAAGGGAGGTCTTCCCACTTCAGTTAACCTAATCCAAAGAATCCCTCCCTGGCATGCACAGAGATAAACTAGTCTAGATAATCCCTCACAGGTAATTCTAGGTCCTTGTCAAATTGACAGTCAATATAAACCAGCAAAATGACATAGCAATCTATTTCAGGATTCATTTTATTACTTTTAATTATAACTACAAGTAAAACTGACTCGAAATTTCCTTTCTTGTACTTTTTTTGGTCAGGTTTTAGAATCAAAATTCTCCTGGCTTCTTAAAATAAGTTGGGAGTATTCCTACTTCTTCTATTCTCTGGAAGAGTTTGTGGAAAATATGTGTTATTTCTTCCTTAAATATTTGGTGAATTCAACAGTAAAACCATCTGGGTCTGAAGTTTTCCTTATGGGAAAGTTTTTAATTACCTATTCATATGAGTAGATATAGAATTCCTCCGACTGTTATATTTCTTATGACTTTGGATAACTGACATTGAAAACTTTGTCAATTTCTTCTAAAATGTCAAAAATATTATCCTAAGGTTATTCACATTATTCCCTTACTATCTTTTCTTTAAAAAATTTATGGATTTATTTATTATTTGATGTGTGTGGGTAGGAGTGTGTGTGCGCATGTTTTCATGTGTGAGTAAGGGTCACGTATGCTCTGGCACTTGGGGGGCAGAGGACACGGTTCATGTCAGAGTTTCTTTTTTATATATAAATATTTTATTCATTTTCAAGCAGAGAGAGAGAGAGAGAGAGAGAGAGAGAGAGAGAGAGAGAGAGAGAAAACATGCACCAGGGCCACCACCTCGTGGGTCTGGCATATGTGGGTCCTGGGGAATTGAACCTGGGGCCTTAGGCACTGGAGGCAAGTGCCTTAACCGCTGAGTCATCTCTCCAGCCCCATGTCAGAGTTTCTAATTGTGGTTCGCTGCTCAGTTTGTCATCACCTGTCTCCACCCCCCCCCCATCTAGTTGTAGATGTGCTGGGATTAGAGATGACCACCATAGCTTCCAGCTTTTATGTGGGCCTGAGGAAGCAACTCAGATGCTCAGAATTGCTCAGCAAATGCTTTATCCACCAAGACACCTCCCCAGGTCCCCTACTATCATTTCAATACAGTTACACTCCTTTTTATTACCTGGCATTGGTTATTGGTGCCTTTTCTTAATGCTAGTCATCAGGATTTATTGACTTTATTTGGTGCTGTTGGTTGTTTCGGTCTCACTACTTTTCTTGTCTTTATTTCCTTCCTTTACCACTTTAAAAAAATCAGTTGGTGTTCTTTCACTTTCGCTTGGTTTTGTTTGGGCAAAGCTGAGGTTTAATATATAGCTATGTTTATGCTAGGGAGTATTCTACCATAATGTCCTTAGTTTATTTTAAGGTAGAGTTTCACTAACTTTCCCAGGCTGGCCTTAAACTCACTTTCTATATAGGCCAGGAAGACGTTGCAATCCTCCTGCCTCAGCCTCCTGAGTGGCTGGGATTACCTACTAGCCTGTGCCACCAGGCACTTCTGTGTTCTTTCTAAATTTACTGAAGTAATGTTGAGAATGCGTATGTCTCTGGTTCTCATATATGCATTTGAGGCTGTAAAGTGTCTTTCAGAGCACCATTCCACAAATTTTAGTATATCATGTCTTCACTACCTTCTAAACATTCTGGGATTGTCACTACCATTTCTTCTTTGGTCCATGATCATTTTTAAACACATGGTAATTTTTCCATTATCTTTTTTTTTTTTTTTTGCTACTGTTAGCCTAGTGTTACTATGGTCAGAAACTATGCTTTGAAATAACAGTAAGAACTGCTTTATGAGGCATTCTATGAAAAACATTGGCAAATATTCTAGGTGCACCTGAAAAGAATGTACTTGTTTGTTCACTGCAAGGTTTTATAATTAGATGATATTTTCTAATCAATTTTGTTCGAGCGCTGTATCTCTTTACTGCTTTTTCTTGGCTGTTGATTGTATTAGTCGTTGAGAGGGGTGTCCATAAATCTGTCACATATTTTCTGTCTTCTTACCTACTCTACTCCCACCCCACCTTCTTCTGAATTATCTAAGTATTCTAGAATAGCCATTAGCCTATCTTATCCCTGACTTAGCTTGTTATTTACACGTTCTTTCATCATTCTTATTTTATTTAAATTGTTTGGGGTGTGTGTGTATGTGTATGTGGTGTGTGCACATGAGTGTGCAGATGGGTACTCCTTGTGCATACATGAGTGGAGATCAAATGAAGGCATCAGATGCTCTTCTGTATTGCTCTTCCTCTTACTTCCCTGAGACAGAGTCTCTCACTGAACCCCAGCTCCCCATTTTTCAGTTACACCGGCTGACCAGGGAAGTCCAGCAATCCTCCTGTTTTCACCCACATTAGCGCGTCCATGCCTAGCTTCTTCATGGGTTCTGGGGAATCAAACTCAGATCCTCACGCTTGTGTAGCAAGAAGTCTTACCCACTGAGCCATCTTCTTGGGCCCTCTTTCATCATTCTGTAAAAGACTGTCTACTTTAAAACACATGTCCTTAACTTAGTATGGCTGATATAAATTAGTTCTTCAGGGCCGAGAAGATGGCTCAGTGGTTAAAAGTGCTCGCTTGCAAATTATTTCTTCATCCTTTGCTCTGCAAGGAACTTAGAAAAATTCAACTTCATTAATTAACTTCCTCAGACTTATATCCCTTATCATTTATATCATTCTCTAAACACTTAAACCCTACAGGATATAATAATCACTGTGTGATGTAGTCAATATTTGTTTATATTTAACTATCTAATTCTATTTCTGTGACACTTCATTCCTTCTTGTATCTCTGAGCACTGATCTCGAATATCATTGCTTTTATCCAATAGATACCCGTTAGTGAATATCTCCTTTAGCACAGATTAGCTTATGATACACTTTTAATATCTTTGGTTTTTCATTCTTGAAAAATCATTATGGAAAATAAAAAAAGTTTCATTCTTGAAAAATCATTATGGAAAAAAAAAGTTAGCACTCCACGTTCTTCTGTTTTCTATTATTTCTGTTGAAGAGTCAGTTGTGTGTCTTATTGTTGCTCCTTTAAGGATTAAGGAGTGTCCATTCCCCTAACTCCAAGTGTTTTTCAGCTTTTCTATGGTTTTTGGTTTTAAAAATTATTTATACTTATACTGCTTGGTGTCCTGGGGCATTTCAATTCTGTAGTGTGTCCTTTGTTAGTTTTAGAACAATCTGTTACTTTTGCCAATGATTTCTTCTGTCTCATTTTCTCTTTCTAAATACTCAATTACATGAATACCAGTCATTTCCATTATATTTCACATCTTAATAATCTTATGTATACTTTCCATTCTTTTGCCTCTCTGTGTTTTTACTGTCATTATCATTACTATTTTGGGGCTAGGAGTTGAATCCAGGGCCTCAGGGAGCTGCTGTGCGCCATGTCAGGCTTTATTTTTGCTGTTTCTTTATGCTCTATCTTTGAGGTATTAACTTTCTCTTCAGTGGAACTTACTCTAGTGAATTTACCAATTCGGTTTTTAAGAAAGCTTTCTTAGGGTAGAAGATGTCACTTCGATATCATTAAATTCACCAGTTGTAAGTGTGCCTTCAGCGGTTTCAGTAATTAATTCAATTGCACAACCATGAAATGGTTTGAATGTAAATTGTTCCCCCAAAGACTTGTGTGTTTGAGCACTTGGTGGTGCCATTTGGGAAAAGTTGTGGAAGCCTTAGGTGGAGCCTGGCTGGAGGAAGTAAGTCACTAGAGATGGGCCTTAAGGTTTCCTAGCCTGGTCTCACTTCTTGATCTCTCTCTCCCCTGACTGGGATGTGATGAGGTGGCTTAACATAGCTTCCCTGCCACAAAGCTTCCCCTTGAAACTCTAACCAAATTAGAGTCTTCCTTCCTTAAGTTGCTTCTGGTTCAGTCATTTGTTCACATCAATAAGAAAGTAACTAACACAAACCATAACCCTCACTAAGTACAACCTCAGAGCATTTATATCACCCTGAAACACTCACCCCTTTGGGCTCTAACAAAGTAAGGAGTTCCTTCAGATCTAAAATTCTTACATTTTTCAGCTCTCTGGAAAACTGCTCAATCTTATGTTTTAATTCTTTGAACATCCGAATTACGAGCATTGATGCCTAAGTTCACATCAGTTATAAGAAGTAGACACAAAAGCTAAGGTAATTTCTCTAGGCTTTCTACCAGTTCCCGTTCACTCCAGATCTTGGTTCCACAGTTCTTCATTGCTTTGATGGGTCTCCAATACTTCTAAACTGATTTTCTTTTTCCTTTTTCTCAACAAAAGAATCAAACAGAATAAATATGATTTACGAATGCTAGACATACTGCCATTGTAAGCTGGTGACCTCAACTTATCATACAAATGAGGATGCTTATAAAAATAAAAGTAAGCCTTATGATTTGTGATTACACTGGGTCAGTGGACACAGATCAAAACTACCACAAACAAGTCAGAAGAATGTAGAGATTGTTCTCTCTCTCTCTCTCTCTCTCTCTCTCTCTCTCTCTCTCTCTATCCTAAAGAGCACATTGACTTTGTGAAGAAAATGGGCTCTTGACTCTTTTCTTTGTCCTATTTGGTATTAAAGATAGAAATAAGCAAACATTCACTGTGGAAGAGGCCACCACCCCGGCCTCACAGCATCAGTAGACGATTCATTATGACACCAGTTGGCTATATCCTGAGCCTTATATATCATTAATGTTCTTGGCTAAGATTTGGTACTTCGGTAAAATTCTAGAAGCTTTCCAAATACGATAATTTTTTTTTCTAAAAAAATATGAGGTAAGTTTTAGAGTTGAGAATTATTAATTAGCAAGCTACAAGACAAGCCCTGTGCCCCTTCTCTTCCTCTGCTTTTTTTCTTTTTTCTTTTCGAGGCAGGGTCTCACTAGAGCCCAGGCTGACCTGGAATTCACTCTGTAGTCTCAGGTCTCAGGCTGGTCTCAGTGATCTTCCTACCTCTACCTCCCAAGTGCTGGGATTAAAGGCAGGCACCACCACGCCTGGTTCTCTTCCTCTACTTTTTAAAAAATGCTTTATTAGGGGGCTGGGGAGATGGCTCAGTTGGTTAAGTGCTTGCTATGCAAACATGCTGACCTGAGTTTACATTCCCAGCATTCATGTAAAAGCCAAGTGTGGTGATGTGCTGGGGAGGCAGAGGCAGGAGGCTTCCTAGGGTTTGCTGGCTACTCGAATCGGTGAATTACAGGTTCACTGAGACACCTTGTCTCAAAAATAGGTGGAGAGTGATTTAGGCAGAAACCCAACATCAATCTCTGGCCTCCACACGCATGCACATGTAAGGCATGTGCACCTGCACACGTGTGCCCACACATATGCAAATATGCATACATTGCATGCATGCATGCCATTCACCCCAAATGTGCAATATTTTGCTCTCCTATGTCTAAAATTCTACATCCTATCCATGAAGGAAAAGCCCAGTAGTGACGAGTCTACTGACTTGGCCTTTGAGAGAACCAGCTGTACCTCCTGGGTCAGCTTCTACATGAACTCCCGGGCTAGATCCCAGTGCTCTGACCAGCAGCGGGCGGAGCCGAGCTCAGGGAGAGGCTCAATCAGATGGAGCGGTGTTGATGTCTAATTATAGACTCACCACATCTTGTATTTTGCAGCCTGTCCCTTCCTGGAATTTTAATGATGCTATTCAGGATATCACTTCCTATTCTTAATCTGCATATTTTAGATGACTTGATTCAAAACAATGTTTGGGATACAAACAGTCCAACGTCTTTCCCAAACACAGGCTTTATTGGCACATAAAGTAATTTGCCACATGCGTTGTGTTTACATCCTAGCAGGTGGATAATAGATTGGAGTTTCTGAGATGTCAGTGGATGTTCCCCTCTCCAAGCACACTGCAGCAGAGAGAGAGAGAGAGAGAGAGAGAGAGAGAGAGAGAGAGAGAGAGAGAGAGAGAGAGAGAGAGAACCACACGGTGAAAAGCAAACAAAATATGATCCCAACCATTTTCCTTAGGTCTGTATGTCACCGTCATTTTCTAAGCAACAGAAAATCAAGTTGAAGCATTGGAAGCACGGAGCCTAGCAACACAATAACGAGTTAAACTCAAGTTCAGGGTGACACTGAAGCCGGTAACTGGGGCTCTGGCTCAGCAGAGATGCTTCTGTAGACCTGGGACCGCTCCAAAGTGACGCACTGCTGTTTACGGACTTGGTCCCTGGCCTGGAGGAAGGTTTGCTGGGAGAGGATCAAACTTGGGTTGTCAAGCTCTGCAAGCAAGCTCTCGGTCCCCAGGGTTTTTTAAAAAAAGTATTCTTAATTTATTTATTTGCAAGCGTGGGGTGGGGGAAGACAGACAGATAGACAGACAGAATGTCTGACTGACTGAGAGAGATAGAAGGGAATGTGTCAGGGCCTCCTTCCATTGCAAAGGAACTCCAGATGCATGTCCACTTTGCACATCTGGCTTTCCGTGAATCCCAGGGAATCACAAGTGCCTGAAGTGCTGAACCGTCTCTCCAGCCCGATGTTTTGTTTTTCACAGTTTACTGTGCACTCAAAACTGACCGGCAGTGGACATTCTAGAGTTCAGAGAATTCCCAACTTCAAGGAATAATGCTTTTGACTGTACAAAGATGGTCTAATTCAGGATAGTTAACTCTGAAACTTGATGGTGTTGAGTCTAAGTGGAATAGGAGTTTGTGAGAAATCAGGTGGGGCCCAAGTTTAAGGGAAGATATACATGGCAGACACTGACTTACGAAATCTGTTCCCTCCTCTTTCTGAGAAACAACTGGACCACAACTCCCAGCAACCCCTCTGGCAATCAGATGTGGCCATCTTACCAAGTGCAAGAATAAAAGGAAGTAGACCTTGCCACATTTAGCTAAGCCTGGTCAGTAAAGGTTAGGCACCCAGAGGTCACTGTGTTCTTTCCTATTTCTGCTGAAATGATCCAAACAGGCAGTGACCTTGAGCTAAAGAAACTCAAGGTCAACTCAAACACAAAGAATTCCCACTGACAGACGCCAAAAACCAAAGTAACAGTAAAATACAGCAAAACAGCAGACAGACAGACAGACAGACAGACAGATAGACACACACACACACACACACACACACACACACACACACACACGTGCACAGAGAAACAAAGCTACCAGAGGAAACCATACTTAGCAGAGCTGAGCCCACAAAGACTTCAAAATTAAAATGATCAGACACTGAATATACATGTTTAAATAAATCATGCTCAATATCTTCAACACAAATGACATATAGACTTATCTTTGGCTCCTTAGCAGTACAGGCCAGAAAACCCAAGAACTACATCTTTTATATGTGAAGAGAAATTGTTAACTTTATACCTAGCAAAAATATACATTATGCTGAATAAGATTCTTTTTTTCTCCCTTTCTTTTTGGTGATACTAGTGATTGATTCCAAGGTCTCACATGTGCCAGGCAAGTGCTCTATTACTAAGCTATAGAATACCCAGCCCTGAAAGACTTTTAAGAATAAGAAAATAAATATTTTTCAAGAAACACCCAGGGAAAGAGTTTTCTATCAATCTATCCTCATGAAATAGAATAAAATCTAAGGAAAGAGGTGATGGAATCAGGAATGATTTATAAGCCAAGAACATAGTTAATACATAGATAAGTCTCAACATATTTCCAGTTAAAAAATAGCAATAAATGTCTACACTGTGTGATCTTTAAAGGGGAATAAAAGCCATAAGGAGAAAAATAGTGGAGTTACTATGCCTAAGGTCCTTATATTGTTTGGGAGGAAAGATATCAATTAGCTTTAAACTTTGATAACTCCACATCTCAAATTTCTCGAGGACCACTCAAAAAAAAAATCATAAAAGGATGCAAGACTTTCAAACTGCTATAAATACACAAAATAAGAAGGAAATAAGTTCATTCAAAAGAAAGCAAAGAAAGAACGAAAAAGAAATAGGGAAGAGGCAGGAAAACTAGAAAGGACAAAATACGTAATTAATTGAAGTATATTTGTAGTTGCAATATAGAAATCAATTATATCTTGGAGGTAAAAGATAATAATTTGCAGACAATATAAAAACAATCTCAAGTGATGCTATGTATAAGAGATGAATCTTTAATATTAAGATATAGTGTGAAAAATCAAAAGATGGAGATACAAATAGCCAAAATAAAACAAAGGAGAGTGGATCTCTCCCACTTCTTCCTAATATTTCTACGCTCTTTAAAACAAAAAGCAAAGTGAGAAGTAAAGGGAACTTCTTCAGGGCTGGGGATAGAGCGAAATTGCCAGAGTCCATAACAAGGCCCTGAGTTCAAGTCCCAGCCTGTAATCCCAGCACTCACCTAAAGTATGTGCGCCCACATACACGTGCAAATAAATACAATTATTAAAAGAGGTTCTGGGGAGATGGCTTAGCTGGTCAAATACTTGCCTCACAAGCATGAAGAACCGAGTTTGATCCCTAGAGCTCATGTGAGAATGCACGGCATGGGCTGGGAAGATGGCTTCCCAGGCTGCGCATAAGCTTGAGGAGCAGAGTTCGATTCCCAGCGCCCACATAAAGCTGGCAAGATGGCAGGTGAAGGCAGGAGAATCCCCTGAAGCTTGCAGCTGGCCAGCTGTGGGAAAGAAGAAACCCTGCCTCAAGCAAGGTGACAACCAGCACCCATGGGTGATCTTTGACCTCCACACATGCACCCTGACACATGTGCATCTGTATTCAGAGAGATAGATAGATAGATAGATAGACAGACAGATAGATAGATAGATAGAGAGATAGAGAGAGAGAATAGACAAAACAATTAAAAACAAAAAAGAAAAGAATATCATGTTTTTAAAAAATTTTTATTTATTCATTTTAAGCAGAGAGATACAGAGAGAGAAAGAGAAAGAGAGAGATAGAGAGAGAGATAGCACCAGGGCCACCACCTTGTGGGTCTGGCTTATGTGGGTCCTGGGGAATTGAACCAGGAGCCTTAGGCACTGGAGGCAAGTGCCTTAACCGCTGAGCCATCTCTCCAGCCCAAATATCATGTTTTGAAATGTAAACAAAACTCTTTTAAATAGCACATAGGACAAAAAAGTGACAATAAACCTATAAGTTATTTGGAACTGAACACATTAATCCTTCTGAGAGATCATTTTATACTTAGATTCCAATTTACGGATCATATTTTTTCTATTAGAAGTAAAAAACCTCAAAACTAATGAACTAGATGGTAATTTTAGGAAGTCAGAAAGTAACAACAACAAAAAACCCCCAAAAGATTAAAAAGAATAAAGACACTAGCAAAAAAAAAAAAAAAAGAGAGAGACTATGAAGAAGACCTAAGCAAGTTAAGTTTTCTTGAAAAGAATAATAACAGTAGCGGAACTCTGGCGACACTGGTCAAGAGACAGCAGGCGTGTTAGTGGTATGTTCAGAATCAAAGTTAATTGTGACGTAAAGATAAAAAACATAATAAAAGGCATTATAAATACTATGCCCCCCAAACGTTCATGCCAATTTAAATAAACAGATTCTTACAAGAAAATACAGTCTACGTAAACGACAGAGTTTGATTCGGCTCCAAAGGATGAAATTCTGTCACTTGCAGGAAAATGGTTGGAAGGAGAGAGATCATTATGTTCAGTGAAAGACATTTTGTCAGAAAGACAAAATGGCCTGTTTTCTTCTCACGTGCAGAGGTAGACTTCGCAGCACATACGAGGCATTTGCAAGCAGAAGGGAGAAGGGAACCCATGTGTGTCTGGGTGAATCTGAACAAAGTACGGTGATGCACATGTGTGAAAATGTCAGGAAAACCATTGTTTTGGATGCTAACTTTGCAAACTGAATAATAAAGTGCCCAGGGCTGGAGAGATGGCTCAGCGGTTAAGGCACTTGCCTCCAGTGCCTAAGGCCCTGGGTTCAATTCCCCAGGACCCACATAAGCCAGATTCACAAGGTGGTGGCCCTGATGCTTGCTCTCTCTCTCTCTCTCTCTCTCTCTCTCTCTCTCTCTGTAACTCTCTGCTTGAAAATGAATAAATAAAAAATATAAAAAAAAATAACAATAAAGTGCCCAAATTGCTAACATGGATTCAAGAAGAAACAGTAAAAGCAGCATAACATTAACAACAAAAAGGTATTGAATCAGTACAGTTTTTGGAAGTAAGTCTTCCTTCACAAGACACCAGTGTGCTGGAGAGATGGCTCAGAGGTTATGGCATTTGCTTGCAGAGCCTAATGGCTCAGAACAACCTGGGTTCAATTCCCCAGTACCTACATAAAGGCAGGTGCACCCCTTAGCTCTCTATCTTTCTCTGTGTGTCTGTCTCTCTCTGCTTTCAAATAAATAAAGTAAAATATTTTTTTTAAAAAGACACCCGTCCTGAAAAACAAACTACTACCAAACATTCGGAGGAAAAAAATTTCCTTCTTACACAAGCTATTCCAAAGAATAGAAAAAAAAAAAAAAGACTATTCTTATTGCAGAATAAGGAAAATTGTGATACCAAAACATGATAAGAGAAATATAGACCTCACCTGTGAACACAGATATAAAAATCCCAATAACTGTCAATCTTAGCAATGCAATGCATACCACAGATAATATAAAACTGATTTAGTCTAGAAATGTAAGGTTAAATTAATATTTTTTAAACCCATTAATGAAGTGTGTTAAAGTGGAGGAAAATAATCCTTCCAGTAACTCAGTCAAGATAGAAAAATAATTTTATATAAGTTGATAGCCACACGAGATCAGCCATAAAAATGAAATTATGCGATATGATGGAAAATGGATAAAATTGGAAAATACCAGACTGAGGTAACTCACGAGCAGAAAGACAAACACCACCTGCTCTCTCTCATTTGTGGATCCTAAGCTCAGAACCTCCCGCTGTGTGTGTTTCTGTAGAAAAAAGGGTGTGTAAATGGGGGGGATCTAGAAAGGGGCTCCTGGGAGGAGAGAGAGAAAAAGAGAGACTTTAAGAAAGAAGAGTAGAGAAAGTTGCACACCTTTAGCGACATGAAAGCCACAGGGGATGCCAGGTGGGAGGGGGAGAGCAGTGGGAGGGGGCAGAGCACTGTGCAAATAAAGATTGGAATAAATAAATGCAGACAACAGAAATAAAAGGGAAAACCCTTGAATCAGTTCCTCAGTTTGCCTTGTAGGACATGCCTGCCATGCTTTGTAAGTTCTAATCAAGTCAGGTCAGATCCTTATGTTTAATAAACCACTGGATCAAAAAAAAAAAAAAAAGATTTAGGGGCCAGAGAGATGGCTCATCATGTAAGGTGCTTGCCTGCAAAACCTAATGACCTGAGTTTGATTCCCCAGGACCCACGTGAAGCCAGATGCACAAAGTGGTGATGCATCTGGAGTCCGTTTGCAATGGCTGGAGGTCCTGATGCATCCATTCTCTCTCTGCCTCGCTATCTCTTGCTCTCTCTCTCTCTCTCAACTTGCAAATAAATAAATGAATAAAATATTTTAAAAAAAGATTTAGGAAGTAGAAAATTTAAAAGGTTTAAAGAAAACGGCTTGGCAGCATGGTATATGAAGGTGTGATCTGAAGAACCTTCCACAGAAGACCACGATTAATGCCAGCTTCCTTCAGGACGCTTCAGTAGTAAGGAATGGAAAAGAAATAACTGGCCGAAAGGTTGGAAAGGAACACCATTAAAAACTGACAAGAAAAAAATTCCAAAAGTAAAATTGAATACATTCATCTTTGTGATTTATTATTTTCAGAAAAAGTCAAATTACAAAAAATAGAATAAAATTATGTTTTCTTCCAAGTTTTGGACTCCTATTAGTAAAACATTAGGAAGCTTTTGTTCCTCTATTAAAAAAATGAATTTACAATAACAAGTGAATAGACTTATTTCTGAGCACAATAACAATATGTAATCAATTTCATTTTTTAAACATGTAAATAATCTTTAGCACAGCAACTAATTCTTAGGCATAGACTCAGCATATATTCATTAAAAAAATCATATGTGCGAAAGTTCATACCGGCACTATTTTTTTAGCGTGTATGTGTGTGCAGTGTGATCTGGGCAGTAGAGTGAATGTGTGTATGTGTGCAGATGGGTGTGCCCTGTGTGCACAGATAGACACTATTTTTTATGCTTACAATATATGTACATGTGCGAAATTTATACACCTACCTATTATATATCACATGACATTTGGCATGTGTACATGTCTAAGGTATAAAAAAAATATACCTGGATTTCTGACACTGGCACAAAAATATTCTGGGTGGACTCGAGACTGAAATCTAAAGGCAAACTGGAAGCTCACTCACAGGTAAAGAAAGTTATATGCCTGCCCCAATCCATTTTCAATTGCCGTAACAAAATACCCGTGGCTGCCTGACTTCTGAATAAAGAGGTTCGTTTTGCATAGTTTTGGAGACTGGATTCATGTTGGGCAGCCTGTTCTGTGTGACCCCTAAGTGAGGGCCTCTGGCTGAATTACAACATGACAGACGGCATCATGACAGAACACATGCAAGAACGTTCTAGACACCAGAGAGAAATTCAGGAGCCAGGCTTGCTGTTTTATTAACAACCTGTTCTAGAATTAAGGGACTCACCACCTCTAGCATAAGCACAGAGGGGACCAGACTTCTAGTACCTGGTGAACCTTGGCAGTACAAACTCAAACCATATCAAAAACACAGCAATGCTCAATAAACATGACAGGATACTGGGTCTTAGCGATAGCCAAGAAAGCTATAATGACATGGGGTTATTTCACATTTAAAAAATAGGCCAAACTTTTCAAGATTGACAATACTAAATGTCAGTGAGATTATGAAGTATCAGGGATACTTATCATGGTCTCTTGGGTGGAGTGAAAATAGGTGAGCCATTTCTAAAAGAGAATTCAGGTGCTGCCAGCAGTAAACCTTTCTGGGGGCCAACAGCAGCCAGAGGAGGGTCAATCAGACACCCTGGGGCCAGTGGTTGGATGGAGGGTGGTGTTAACCCTCAACTTTTCAGTAGGCCCTGAGCCACTTCAGCAGACGTTCTGAGACGTTCTGAGAAAGCTGACAGGTGGACAAGACTTGCTATTTTTAAAAAGTATATTTTAACATACATCTATTGTTGTTTTGTATGCATATTTGTATGTTCGTTTGTGTGTGCGTGTGTACATGTGGTGTCTTCCTCAGTCACTCCCTGCTGGACCTACAGCTCACCCATCTGGCCAGTAAGCCCTGTGGATCTACCTGTCTCTGCCTTCCCAGCCCTCGACAAGGCTGCTGGGATGCTGGCTTGGCAAACACTTTGTCCACTGAGTCATCTTCCCAGTCAGACGCACCATCTTTCCACTTCCAAGGGCCTAACCAATGTCTCTTTTTTTCTTCCTTCCTTCCTTCCTTCCTTCCTTCCTTCCTTCCTTCCTTCCTTCCTTTCTTCCTTCCTTCCATCCATCTTTCCTTCCTTCCTTCCTTCCTTCCATCCATCTTTCCTTCCTTCCTTCCTTCCTTCCTTCTTTCTTTCTTGCTTTCTTTCTTCTTTTTTTCTTTCTCTCTCTCTTTCTTTCTTCTTTTTTGCACATGTGAGTACCGTGTCTGTGTGTGTGCATGCATGTCCTCGGTCACTGTACCTGACTTTTTGGAGACAGGGTCTTACACTGAGCCCAGAGTTCACTGATTCAGCTAGACTAGGGATTCTCCTACCCCCATCTTCCCAGTGCTGGTTATAAGCATGTGCTGCCATGCCCAGCTTTTCATATGAGTGTTGGGGATCTCAACTCGGGTCTTCATGCTTATGCAGAAAAGGCTTTACCATTTAGCCATCTCCCTAGCCCCCAAGAAGTGTTTTGTTCATTAACTGAAACTAAATAGAGCAGACCAGAATGTATTAAATTTAACAAAAATAATATCTTGCACCGGGCATGGTGGCACACACCTCTAATCCCAGCACTTGGGAGGCAGAGGTAGGAGGATCACTGTGAGTTTGAGGTCATTCTGAGATTACTTAGTGAATTACAGGTCAATTTCAGCTAATGGGAGACCTTATCTCAAAATAAATAAATAAATAATACCTTGCAAAATTTATGCTTCAGCTCTCCACACTATTGCATAGGAAGCATTTTGTCTGCTGCTGTGTGTACATGTGTCGCAAGCTGCTGGCCTGCATCTCATCTCCAACGCACCTGCAGGCCTCTGAGCACCCCAGGCTTAACCACGTGCAGGGAGACCACAGACTTCATCCCACTAGCTTGGCTGAACAAGCAGCTCTCAACAGGCAGGTGATCAGCTCTGGACCTGGAAGAGATTCTGTTTCCCTGAGAAGGAAAGGCACCAGGTCCCTTCCAACATCTGCCAGCACAGGCAAAACGCTGGGTGTGGGCTGAGACCACATCAGGAAGAGGGCATGAGCATCTGAGAAAGACTGAGCATGGAAGGATTGTGTGGGTTACCAGATCCATCTAGGTTGTCAACAGGGTGTGATCAAGGGTTCTTTTCCCACTCTGGGTGCATGCTGGGAAGGAAGATACAAAGCAACTACATTTTCTCTGCATGTTAGAGCTTCTATGTGAATGAAATGGCCACTCTACAACAAGGGGAAAGAAAAGGGTTGTAACCAGGGAACAATGTGCCATGACAGGACTCTAGAAAAACCAAGACAAGCTGAGGGACAAGTTGAAAAAGCCCTGGCCAGGGCTGGAGAGATGGCTCAGCGGTTAAGGCACTTGCCTCCAAGAGCCTAAGGCCCTGGGTTCAATTCCCCAGGACCCACATAAGCCAGACCTACAAGGTGGTGGCCCTGGTGCTCTCTCTCTCTCCTCTCTCTCTCTCTCTCTCTGCTTGAAAATGAATAAATAAAATATTTTTTAAAAAAGCCCTGGCCAGATGACAGGGCCTGATCAATAATGAGCATGACCATATTACAGCAGGTCTTAAACGTTAGATAGGTGGCCATGTTGCCAGCTAGTCTAACTGAATTGCTGAGCTCTGGATTCAGAGACCCTCTGTTATATAGTAAATTCCTTCAAATTGAAACATTCCCTCCTGAAGGACTGAGAGGCTCACAAGGCACAGGAAGGCCCTCCCCTGGTGATATAAGGAGTAAGGGCTGCTCGGAGAACAAGGTACAGTGAGGACTAGGGTGCTCCTGCTCACCCACACTCCCGTAAGTAACCCCAAGAAACTCTCTGCAGTTCACTGTGGGTGGAATCCTTTCTTCGATCTATTGTTGAGAGTGAATAGTCTTTTTTTCCTTCTTTTCTTTTTTATTGTCCATAATGAGTTACATTATTTAGTGGGCCAAGAGTGAACAGTCTTATCTGTTCATGTATCCCCAGGAAAAGTTAATGCAATACATCCTCTGTCATCAAAATAAGGTGGAAAGAAACTGAGGAACACCTCTGGCCTACACACACACACACACACACACACACACACACACACACACACACACACGTGCATACGCACCTGCACATATCATTCACACACAACATACATACACACAGGAAGGGAACAAGCATGAGGGACAGCAGAGCCCCCCAAGTGGTGTTCATGGAGTCAGGCTCTGAAGATGAGATGTGGATGAGGGTCTCCGAGAAAGCACCGAGGAGCCAAGGGAATACATCAGATGTGGAGGCTGGAAATGGAGTGGGCTTCCCAGTTTTCTACCCTGGAAAATGAAGAGAATGGTCATAAAAGGAATAAGAGGAGGAGGGGAAAGGGGAAGGGGAAAGAAGAAGAAAGAAGAAAAAGAGGAAGAAAAGAAGAAAGAAGAGAGAGAAGAAGGGGAGGAGAAGAAGAAGAGGAAGAAGAAATAATAAGAATAACAAGTGTCCTTCTGGAAGGTTTCTATCTGAACGTTTAGACTCTAACCTTGCGTGGCATGTTTCTTAATCCCATTTTCACACTAAAACCCTCTCTGTGGAAACTCACTCCTTCTGAAGCCCATGGAAATGCTTCAAAAACACCTAGAGCCCCAAGACTGCAGAAGGAGCTGAAGAGCTTAGGGTTGCAGTGGAATCTTCTAAGCTCCCTGGGGGCCTTACATCCCAGGGCACACCAGCTAGACCTCCAAGGGCACCCAGACCTTAGCCTGCCCTGCAGCTTGCACACAGATCTCTGGGGCTGGCATCAGGGTCCTGAGAGTGGTCTTAAGCCAAGGGCTGTGAGCACCAGCTCCCATTCAGGCTCAGGGTTCCCCGGTGCTCTTAGGGAGGGTAGCTCACTGTGCTGTCTGCCTTCTGGTATTGTCCTGGGATCAGCTCCCAAGTAAACTATGCACCTTCAGGTATGCTTGCAGGGATAGTGTTAAACTAAAACAAACGGTGATAAAACCTCCAGGAGGGACTTCACCGAGGACATCACTTCAGTCTGTCCATATCAACTTAGAATGAACTCCCAAGCTGAGGTGAGTTACAGAACAGGTGGTGCGAGGCCTGCAGTGAATTTCCTCTTCACAGGACTTAGCCTCTGGTATGTGGTAGGTGCTCAATTAGTGTTCCTCGAATAAATGTGTGGATGACTCATTTCCCTGAGCTTATTACACATGTCCTTAGCACTTTCCTCAATCAATTATTTGAAGTGATTTTATACGCAGGAAATCACACCTGTGAAACATGAATTGGTTCCACTAAGTTCTGGTCACTTAACTTGACTCCCTAAAACAGAACCAGAAATCACCAGGAATGTGCTTGGACATCTGTTTCTCTGCAGGTTCCAACTGCCGGGGTATTCAAGATGGGAGATACTCAGCTGATGATTTAACCTGGAATGTTCCCATACACTAGCACATAGACAGTGTTCCCTTCTTAATTGAGAGAGTCGAACGGACTCCCTCCCCAAGTTATGGCCTCCATAAGCCCATCAGGTATCGTATAACTTAGGGTGACAGGGTCGGGAAGGTCCAAAACGGAGATGGAGGACATCCTGTGAATCTGATGGCTTAAGCCAAGTGTTGTGTTTGTTTTGGTAAGGAAACTGTGGTGGCTTAAATGCAAAATATGTCCCATAGACTCATATGGTGGTCTGTTTGGGGAGGAGGTAGAGCCTTGATGGAGGAAGTGTATCATGGGGGTAGGGGATGAGTCTTGAGGTTTTATAACCCAACTCTTTCTCCCTGTCTTTCCTTCTCCTGCTAATATGACAGCCTGACACAGTAAGTCAAAATAAAACCATCTTCTTCCCTAAGTTGCTTCTGTTTGGGTATTTTGTCCCAGCAAAGAGAAAGTAATTGACACAGAAAACAAAAGAGATGCCACTGTTTTTGCACACATGAGTTTGTTGAGCAGTTCATATCAGTTCTAAAAAGAAATGTCACCTAGGAAATCTGTTTTTATGGGCTAGAGATACCACCAACAGTTAGACTGAGTGATAGCATTTTAGGAGTAAAAAAAAAAAATCATATTCTTTGGCTAGTACCATTTGTTTGCCAAGTAAGTGAATATACTCAAAGGTGGCTGAAGAGAAATCTAAAAGATAAAGGAAAGAAAGTAACCAACAAAGGGGCTGGAGAGATGGCAGCTGAAGGTTAAAGGTACTTGCTTGCAAAGCCTAATGACCTGGGTTTGATTCCCCAGTACCCATGTAAAGCCAGATGCACAAAGTAGTGCCTGTGTCTGAAGTTCATTTGCAATAACCAGTGGCCCTGATGTACCCATACTCTCTCTCTCTGTTTCTCTCTTTCTTTCTCCCTCTCTCTCTGTGCAAATAAATAATAAATGAATAAATAAATTAGCTTTAAAATAAATATAACAAAAAGCCTACCTAATACATCATTCCTACCACAAATGGTCAGATGTGAGAACACAGAAAGTCAACAGGCAAAGATCCCCCCCACTTTTTTGCTGCAAACACCACAAATAATCCCATCCCACCCCACAGCTTTTCCAGGAGGAGACTCCATTTCAAGTGTGGATGGGAATGCCCCCAACCCTAGACTAGAAATGGCCAGGGAGCCAGCTATGAGTGGTCAAGGGGTAGAAAAATCCCTGCAACCGTTGTCTGAGGCTTGAAGGTGAGAACTAGCCTGCTTCCAAGGAATGAGTGTCTCTGGAAATCTAATACCTCAATTACTTCATCCGTAGAATGGGACATTATTGCAGAGTAGAATTAGTCATTGATATTAGTCAGGCAGCATTACTGCTGGACTGAGATGAGAATCAGATAGGATAATGCAGGGAGCAGCACCTGATAAACCAAGCCCTTGCCAGGGTGATGTGACTTTTCTAAACCCCTGGATGGCCAATTCTCACCCAGAGCAACTCGCTTCTTCCTCAAGAGTCCACCCTTCAAGCTAGATCTAGTCACAAGAAACAATATAAGGGTCTTAGCTTAGAGACATTTACAAATTAGTCATTAGAAAAGCCATTTCATTTTAAAGCCTACAAAACTATTGAGTTTGCTGAAGCAGAATATTTCAGAGTGCAAAGAGATCTTTCAGGACATCTGAAATCTGTCTTGTAGAATCCACTATGATGTCCTTCCCAAGCAGAACTTACACTTGCAGAGGTTCTGGGCATACAATGGGCCACATTTGGAGGAAGTTTTCTACCAGTAACCACAGACTACATCCTTCCAATCTAAAAGCAACACTCCCCCACCCTCCCACCTGCCCGCCATGGGCTTAGGATGCGGCACCACTGGTAGATGCACAAAGCCAGCACCCAGCACTGGTGGTACATGTCTGTAATCCCAGCACAGAGACAGAAATGGGAGGAACAGTTTGAAGCCATCCTCACCTACCTAACAAGTTCAAGGCCAGTTTGGGATACATGAGACCTTATCTCAAAAAAACAGGAAAGCCTCCAAGAACATCGGGGTGCAACATTCAGACCCAAACTAGCATGGCTTTGTTCATATGAATATACCTTGGAGGAGTTCCAATGGCTTTCTATGGCTGTATACACTTCTCCTTTGAAAGGCAGGTGGAAGGAGGCGTGAGATAGACTTAAACAGCCTAACCATGAAAAGCCACATTCAGTGCAATCCAACAAAGAGAAGTTACCCACAATCATTTTCACCCACTCATGCAGATAACTGTTTTGTATTTTATCTAGTTTCATCATTGTAGAGGCAATGCCTTCTTTAAAAACATGGTTGGGAGCTCTATGACTTCCTGAAATACTGATTATTTTCATCATAATCTCAAGCCCCATGCAGGTAGCAGGAACTCAGCCAGCACCATGCAGGTAATGGGAGAATGGAGCAAGGATCTATCTGTCCTTTCTTCTTCCAGGACTCCCCCGCTGTGCAGCCTCCAGGAACCACTGCCGAGATTGCTGCTCCTCCAAAGTCCTCACACGCCTTGCCCCAGGTCTCTACTGATTGCTTCCTAACCCACGTGCAGATGTGAATCAATCACTTGTGAAAACCAAGGGAAGGACTGAAGGGGATTCCCCTTCCCTGCACCCCTGAAAATAGGAATTCTGGTAGCATCTGGGACGTAAAGAGGACCGCTGAGCCTGTTCCTCACTGCTGGCTCAGTATAATCTCATAATAGAGGAGATAATGCAAATATATTTGATGATATTCAAATATCATCTGTGTGTTATCATTTGACTCAACACTCAAAACACCAGTGAGTCTGCCAAGCAGATTTATATAGCTTGGCAAACTTTCATTTCATGAATGACACTTAATATGAAATTATTGTCACTGACTAATAGAATAACAGTGATGAAGCAGACCCTGAGGTGATAATAGATTGTAGCCATGCCTTCCAGTAAAATGACAGAAGCTGTCTCAGGCACATCTACACACTGTTACCATAGCCAATGAGGAAAAGGAACCCTGGTGCATAAGGAACCCCAAACAACAGCCTTGTATCCCCCTCTCCTTGCAGTAGGAAGCAGAACTTCTGCATACTGGGACTGCCAGGACCTTTTGCTGTGATGATACCCTCTCAGGGCTCAGTGTACTACATACTCAGGCCTACCTTTTCCTCCTCACTGTGAGCACAAGAGCCCTCTGAAATGGTCAGGCCAAAGTTCTCTTTGGCTAAGAGGGCCCAGGGCCCTATAGACACTTCCCTCGGGCCTCCTTAAGAGAGTATGTGGGCACTTTAAGAACAGTGGTTTCCAGCTGCGTTGGGGGGGGGGGAGGTGGAGGGTTCCCAGGCACCTCCAGGTTTCAGCCTGGAGAGAAGAGCCAATCAGGAGTTCTGGGCTTCTGGTTCCCCTAGAGTAGCTCTAATGAATTCAACACATATATTGGTGTTCTTGCATAAGATTCCTCTGGGTGCTAATCATAAAAAAAAAGTGGTATCTACAAAAATGGGTGGAAAACATTGCAATAAATGGTTTTCTCTCTCCAGGCTCTGTAACTCCCATTGACAGGCTCTTCCCACAAATGGAAGGTTATGATTTATATTCCATCAAGAAGTGTTTCCTTGCCCACTTCTAGCGCTGGGGACTTACATGAATTGAAATACTAATTTTTTTAACATCCAAGACATACTGCATGCTATTTTTTTTTTTTGAGACAGGGTCTCATGTAGCCCAGGATGACCCTGAACTCACTATGTAGCTAAGGCTGCCTCCACCTTCTGAGTGCTGGAATTACAGATGTGCACCTACACACACAGTTTTTGTGGCTCTAGGGATCAAACCCAGGCTTCACGCATGCTAGGCCAAGCCTCCACCAACTGAGCTATATCCCAGCTCTTCCCTCTCTCCCTCTGGCTCCCCTTTCAAACAGCAAATTACTTTCAAAGTTAAGGTTTCTTTTTCTCAAGTGTCACCTGGACTGGATTTCATCTACCCACCCCCAACTTTGACATTTTGTCACAATCAAGGCTGTCGTATGCCTGACATGTATTCTTTATGGATGTTTTTCTTCTCATAAGAATAGAGGATAATGAAGCGGTCTCTTCCCTTTACCTCGATGCACTAATACAAAATTGCAACTGGCATTTGATTGGCACTCTGGAATAATAATTAAAACTTTGGCACAGCCATCAAAGCAATGCCAGGTTCAGTAAGTATGTGAGTAACTTTCTGACAAAGGAAAATGCATCGGAGTTTTATTGAACATCTTGTTAATTTGTGTTGGTGAAATAACTTGCATGTAGTAGTGTTAAGGATTAATTTTTCTAATTCCAAAGTCAAAAAGAAATCAACAGAAGTGCCAATGACTTAAAGTAAATTAATGATACTCAAAAGTCACTCTCTTTGAAGTGTTCTGAGCAAACTCTGGAACCGGCCATAAAGAATGAAGGGTGAGTCTAGAAACCAGCAAATCCCATTCATTTCTTTCAGTTTGTAAAAACAAGCAACTGACAGTTTCCTGCCAATGAACATGCTTAAGATAAGAAAGCACTCTACAGGAAATCCTTTACGGAAAGAGACCAGTTGTGCCATTAAACTCAGCCTGCTTCACTGGGTCCTAATCCATCAAATATTTGATAACATAAGATCATGAAATATACACGAACTCACCCAAATGATGCCACATGGCTCTAAGCTCTGTACCTCCTCTAACATTGATGTAGGGCATTAAGTAAACATTAAAATATACTTAGAATTCTTCCATCTCCTCCTTTCCCTGGGCAATTAGTCTATGAAAACAAGGGAAATTGGATGCACTTTACAAAGATCAAACTGTAATTTGAATAAGTTTAAAAACTCACTGTTTTCAATTAAGATAAAGCAATACAATGCTAAATATGGCATGTATGGAAGGAAGATATTTCTCCATGACCATCAAGAACTTCAGGTTTAAAGATTATCTCTGAAAAGATCAGGGAACAATGCATTGACTTTACATGAATAAATTTTTAAAAAATTTTTTTTCAAATATTTTATTTTTTCATTTTCAAGCAGAGAGAGAAAGAGAGAGAGAGAGAGAGAGAGAGAGAGAGAGAGAGAGAGAGAGAGAGAGAGAACACCAGGGCCACTACCTTGTGGGTCTGGCTTATGTGGGTCCTGGGGAATTGAACCCAAGGCCTTAGGCACTGGAGGCAAGTGCCTTAACCGCTGAGCCATCTCTCCAGCCCTCCATTAATAAGTTTTAAAGAAGAGCTTCAAAGTAAAAAGTTAGGAAAGGCCTACTTGGTTACATTTTTCACCTTAACGAAAAGAATGGGACCTCAGGAGGAGTGGGGAGAGGTAGCCAAACTTCTTTCTGCTCCTCACCATTATCAAAATATAGTAGAATACTTGCCCTTGGGCTTGGAAGACCTCAAAAACAGCCTACAACTAAATTCAAGCATTCTTCTCTAGCCGCCAAAGAGGAAACTTCCAAATCAGCTGGCTAGGAATATCTGCAGTTTTGGAACTGTCTTCATTTCCATTGAGGAGATTTTCCTTTTCCTACTCAGCTACCAAGAACAAACACCCTCCCTTTGGCTTCTCCTGAGCACCAGACCGTCTGACTGTTTCCCCTGCTCAGGCCGCCCTGAAGAGCACAGGGCCAAAATAACACAGTCCTTTCAATTAAATTGCTAAAGCTCAACTTTGAACCCTCTCGCAAACAAACCCTCTGATGGATGACTCTTCATCCCCAGGTAACAACCAGGTCTTGATGGCTCGAGAAAGACTTTTCGTTCTCATGGTAGATGTCCAAATTCTCACAGCAGACGAACAATTCCATAATTAAGTGCTCAAATACATCTTTTTCAGCCAGCCCCTTGCACAACTCAGATCACAAAATGCTAAGTAAGCACAACTGCTCATCCTGGCTTTTTTTTTTTTTTTCCTGAGCTATGTTCAATAAAAATACAGTTCTGAAATCCAGGAGACTGCATTTTTGGTTGTTGTTGTAAAATGACCTTGGTTTGACAGGCACAGGCTCAAGTTTCAACAGATGCATTTGGGAGCTTGCAGAAGCCTGCATATTCTTGAGGCATCTGTGAGGACACGGAAGGGTTGGCTTTTTTTTTTTTTTTAAGTGGTGGTCATGGTAGTGTCTACGTGTGTGGTGGGGAGGGGTGGGGGCTACACGTCTCAGTTTCCATGACAACCATGTCTCCACTCCTGGGTTACTAGATACCATCCACTTCCTGTGTCTAAATTTTTAAACCAATCAGAGAAGTGTTTATACCGTTAACAACTTCTGGAACCCGGCTTCTTTAATGAAGTACTTGCAGGCTGAAACGAAGATGTCCACAGGCCTTCCACTTTGTCTTATAGATATCCCATTTCACAATTTTTTACTAATTCATAGCCTTCTGTGGTAAAAAAAAAAATGCCCTTTTGGGGGTTGTGAAATGCATCCTGCTTGAAACAGATGCTCGGGTTTCTTATAATAGCGTGCGAGTGATTGTAATTGTTCTTAGTGTCTTTCACTGTCGCAAGACAGCCAGCGAGACACGCTAATACACAAGGCACTTAAATTATCAAAGTAATGATACAGTTAAGCTTCCATCTGGGGAGCTTGCCATTTAAATGCTGAGATCAGAAAAAAAAAAGACCCCGGTTAGGAAAAATTAATTCCAAGTTGAACAACTTTGCATCCTACAACTTCTGAGCAGAAATCACAGAGCATATCCTCAAGTCCTACATCTATCCATGCAAGCTAGTAGCTGACGTCTGCAAAGAAATTTGTCACCCAAAATGGCCTACTTTTATCTGGATAGAAACAACAACAACAACAACAAAATTAAAACATAAAGACACATGGATTTAAACAAACAAAAAAATGCAATATTGCAAAAAAAAAAAATGTGGCTCACAAGAGAGCGAATCTGAAATCCCAGGTAGGTTTGAAAGGAAGGTTTGGGGGTGAATGTTTTCATAAAGTCTCAATGCAACTGACCAATCGGTGGGAGAGTTGGAGCCGGCTGCTCTCCCTCGCCCGCCCGCCAAGGCAGAGCTGGAGATCAATGGAAAAAAAACCAGGGAACAAAAGGGAAATGTACAGAACGTCTTCCTCAGCGGAGGAGAGACAGCCTTCCCTGGCTCCTCAATGAGCCGGGCGGTGGCACCCCGCCTGCCCACGACAGCTCCACACCGGAGCTCCGGGCCAGCCGGCCCTTGCCTGTCTGCAAGCAATCCAGGGTCCCAAAGCGAGCAAAACCTCGCCACCGAGCTCCTCTGCAGCCCGACCAATGAAACCAATCCGTTCAATCAATTAATAATCCCACCATTTCAAAGCTCCCGAGAAAGACTCTGGGTCTCCCTTTCCCCCAAATGTCATTGCCAGCCTAGAAACAAAAAGCATGAAAAGCAAGGTCTCCTCGCCAGCCCATCGCGGGGGGGTTTTCTCCTCCCCACAATGTTTCTCCAAAAAGAGAGAGAAAAAAAAATTTTTTTTTTCTTTCCTCTACGGAAACTCTGTTTGGCCCATGTCATATCAGGAGAAGCAGTTACAGTACGTGAAAGGAGGTTTAAACGGCCCGTAGATTGGATCCACTGTTTATAATTGATAGCAAAACAGTTGCGACAAACTCCACATAGAACACGTTCCTTCTGGGAGGATCAAAGTGACGCTTGGGGACCCTATTCAAGCAGGCACCCCTAGAAGTCATTAATAGAATTACATCAATTATTTGGGTCTCTTTTTTTTTTTTTAAAAAAAATAAATATCCATTGTGTACGATTTTTAAATAATTTTTAAAAAAATGGCTCTCTACAAATTCCAGAGAAACTTTGTTTTAAAAAATGAACTTACTTTTCAGACAAAAAAAAAAGAAAGAAAGAAAGAAAGAAAAAGAAAATAAGCAAGTTCCCACCCTTTGCAGACAGCTAGCTCCATCGGGGCTGCACGCTATAAATCAACGTGAAACTGAATGGAAATATGCGGGTGCACACCTTCCCATGCAGACCCCACGGGGGGGTCCCCCCAAAAATGCCCGCGGCCGAGCGGCCGGGGCTCCCCCACCCGAACCCGCACCCCGCGGACCCCGCCGGGGTCGTCCCCGTTACCTGGGGTCGCTGCGCCCCTCGGCGCGGGGCTGGGGGCGCCGCCGCTCGCGGGGTGGGTGCGGAGGACCCGGGCCGCCGGCTCGCGCGCGTCTCCCGGCCGGCCGAGCTGCTGCAGCGAGCGATCGCGGCCGGAACCCCGGCTCGGCTCCCGCGCCCGGCCCGCCCGCCCGCCTGCCCGCCAGCCCGGGGTCGGCGGCGGCGGCGGCTCCCACCCGGGCCCGGAGCCCCGCTGGGTCCTAGCGCACGCCGCCGCCCTGCCCGGTCCTCCTCCTCCTCCTCCTCCTCCCCCCGAGCGCGGACCCACGGGCCGGTGCGCTGGGGAGCCCCGGGGAAAGCCCGGGGGTGGCGGGGACCAGTCACCGTGGAGCTGCGGTGATCAGGACCGAGGAACTGGAGCTCTGGGGGCAGGAGACGACCTAACTCCCCCGGTAGGCAGGGGTTCGAATCTGCAGCCCCAGGCACAACCCCGGGGCTGGGAAGTGGACTCCCACCTGTGCCGTGTAAAGGGTCTTCACAGACCCTAAGCCACATCGCCGGATCCACGGAGAGAGTTCAGAAATGCAACTAAAAAAAAAAAAAAACCCCAAAGTGGACAATTCCAATGTTTCAAACCAGTTTTCTGATAACCATCGTTAACAGCTTTTTTTTTTGTATTTTCCTTTTTCTTGCTTTATAATATACTACTGTTTTAAATAACAAAGCCCCATATGGCTAGGCACATAGTGGTTTGATTTTTTCAAAAGGCCTCCAAAATGACATCAAAATATGTGCTCATGTATCTAAGAAATCAACGAGGGAGACTTAATGGTGGCATATGGTATGCCTTGTAGAGAAAACTTAATTACAAATTAAAACAAATGCGAAAATTCACGAATCCCATAAACTGAGAGGAAATGATGATCCTCTATTGAAATCCAACACTGTAAATTCTGGGGGTTCTGTCTCACAACAGGGGCTGCAAGTCACCAGAATCCATCATATTTCCCAGGTCTCCCTCCTGCCACTTGTCTGTCCCTTTCCTTTAGTCCACCTGGAAGGCAACTTTTAATCTTGCAAGTACCCATTTAAGAGGACAATTCTATTAGCCCTTAATTCTGAATAATAGTGCTTTAGTTTGAAAAGCCAGGCTAGCAAGAGCATTCCTCCCCGCCTTTGATATCACTAAGTTTGAAGGTCACAATGCTGTAATAGTGCTAATAACAAATGTGCTGTGGTTTACACCAAAAAGAAAATCAAATATGTGCCTTCTGAGGTCTATTTTTGGAGCAGAAAAAAGTCCCTTTGCAAAGTGCTCTTTCCCTCACCTTTCCAATTATAGTTAAAATAAATGCAATGGAAGTTTCAGTATTAATTAAACATCAAAAGCGCCTTTTCTTCCGCCTTATGTTGTAATAGTGTACAATTGTGCTTCAAAGTACTAGGGTGATCATTGCCACACCTCTGAGAGAAAAACAGGTGTGATAATCCCAATTTTCAAATGGGAAAATGGAGGTCCCAGAAGGTGAAGCGACTTGTCCCAAGCCACACAGCTGGGGAACAGAGAAGTTGGAGTCCCAGCCTCCGGCTCCCACACTTCCAACAAGCTTTGCTTTTCCAAGTATATCCCATGTGCTTCCCCACAACTGTCTCTGTGAGCTCTGAACAAACCAGAAGGTAGGTTTCTTGAGTGATCTTGTCTTACCTGTTGTAGGCCATAATTTACGCAGCATGGGTAGATGAGGTAAATTGACGTTGAATGAGAAAGCTTTGCTGGTAGGGACTGTGTCACTCAGGTTCCTATCCTGAAGCTTTCCACGGCACCCTGGCAGACAGAAAACATCCAGCTCGGGCCCAGTGGTGCCAAGGTTACTCCTGGGCACTTTTTGCTCTGTCAGAATGGACTCCACTGTGTACAGGCACTGGGGAGGTTTTCTCAGTGGAAACTGATTATCTTTGCAGTGCCTACGCCAAAGCTTTGGCAAACCTTGGAAACTCAAGGTGTTTCATATATGAGGTGAGATCCAGGGTGTCCCTGTGCAGACCTGGTGACACCCAGAGTCTGAAGGGCCTCAAAGGAGTCACTTTTCAGTCCTCTTGCACCGGTGGGAAAGGAACCAGCCAGCTCTGTTTGTGACAGTTCACTTCTTCCTCCTCTCTGCCAAAATAAAATGTCACTTCTCTGGTGGTGTGCCCCAACCTGCCTGAAGGCTAGCTAGGTGAAGGGCTGAGTGGCATTTAACTGGACAGACAAAAATGTGTTAATCCAAAAAAAAAATTCATTGATTCATTCCTTTTCTCTTGCAGCTTGTGTGGAAGGGGTCGGGCAGAGCAGGGGCATGCAGCCTTCCTGGGGCACTGCTTGGAAGGATTCCTGCCAAATTCACTTGATAAATTCATTTGATCCCTTTGCTGAAAATACTCTAATTGCTTTATAGTTACACCATCCCTGTGGCCTTCAAATATTGCGAACACTAGACTCCAAGTAATCTTAGCACCAAGAGGAAGTGATGAGATGCTGAAGAGAAACCTTGCTGGTAAGCAGATCCTCAACACCAAGCACACCAGGAGAGGTATCCCTGGAAAGTAACTCTCAGACATTCATTCATTCACAAATACATTCATTCATCCAATCATGAATGAATCAAGGTACTGGATATGACAATCATGTCCTCAAAGCATTCCTTCTTCCACAAAGTCATGGACAGCCAACTATTGCAGTTGTCACACCACTGCAGCTAAATCATGTCCCTAGTGTCATGCCAACTGTCCCGGTCACCAGCACGTTATCTTTGGGGTCATTCTTGAACACATTCTTCTCTGGATTGCTGGGGTCGTCTGACTGAGTGCCAGAACTGTAGGTCTGTTGGCTGGTGTCTGGGCCTGACCAAGAAGGGGACTGGAGGGAGTGTGGGGAATCTCAGGAAGGGACAGGCCTGAGAATGTCTTCAACTCCCTTTTGCCTGATGGTGTCACTTGCCAGGACTTCTACTGGGTGACCTCAGGCCCTGTAAACTCTCTGGCCTGAGGATGTTATTTTCTGTCTGCTGATGTTAGTCTCTGGGTAACTTTGCTGTGATGCATAGAAGAATGAAGGGAAGACAGTCTGGACTGGAGGGGACGTCTCAGGCATGGCACAGGTACAGAGACAGATCTGAGCACTGCTTGGAGAACAGTGTGGCTAAAATGAGGATTTCAACTGAGAAGGTTCTATGACTCCTACTGAAGGTTCAGGCAGGAGCCCACATCCACTGAGATTTGAACTTGACCATGACTTCCACATTAAAACCCTTTTCTGTCCCTTAAGCCTTTTCTAAATGACACACCCCCATGTAGCTTTTGTTTTGTTGTGCTTTGAGGTAGGATCTCACTAGAGCCCAGACTGACTTTGGACTCACTCTTTAGCCCAGGCTGACCTTGAATTTATGGCAGTCCTCCTACCTCAGTCTCCTGGGTGCTGGGATTAAAAGAGTGAGATATTACATCTGTCTATCATTTAATTTTCTTGATCCCATACTATTTTTACTTCTTCTGTTGCCCTTATCACCTTCTAACACACAGCTATTTGATTTATGATTTTTGTAATTCATTATGTATTTCACATTCCTCAATAGAAGTTACACAGGGCCAGGAATCTGCTTTATTCAGTGAGAATTTATACCTATACTACAGTGTCTAAACTGGTGTGATGCTTTAATGGTTATAATTCTAATGCCCTAAGGCTAAGGCAAGCTCTCTGGGGACAGCCTGAGCTATATAAGTGAGTTCCAGGCCAGCCTGGGTTACAGAGTGAGTCTCAAATCCACCACCATAATACAAAAAAAAAAAATCTGGTACACAGTGAATGCCCATTAATCTTTTGAATGAATGAATGAATGAATGAATGAAACCAATGAATAAGAAGGTATTTGATTAGGCAGGGTTCTCCAGAGAAACAAAACCTTTAGGGAAAGGGGAAAGGTTGAGGTTTACTATAAGGGGGTTGCTCATGCAATTATGGAGGCTAAGCAGTTCCAAGATCTGCAGAAGGGTTCACTGTTTAGGCCGGGGGTGGTGGCGCACACCTTTAATCCCAGCACTCGGGAGGCAGAGGTAGAAAAATTGCTGTGAGTTCAAGGCCACCCTGAGACTACATAGTGAATTCCAGGTCAGCCTGGACTAGAGCGAGACCCTACCTCAGAAAAAAAAAAGAAAGATCTGCAGAAGGGCCTCGGGTACAGTTCTAACCTGATGAACACCAAACTCAGGTCTCAAGAAAGGCTGATGTTTCAGTTCAAATCCAAAGGCAGGAAAAATTGATGCTCCAGTTTAAGGGAGTCAGATTGGGGGTGGGGTTTCCTATCACTCAGAAAAGGATCAGCCTTTTTTGTTCTATTCAGGCCTTCACTGGTTGTATGAGGTCCTCCCACATTGGGGAGGGTGATCTGCTTCTTTCCTTTTACCAACTCAAGGTTAACCTCCTCCTAAAACAGCCTCACAGACTCCCAGCAATGTCTTGTCATATATGCTCTGAATCTCGGGACAGTTGACATATGAAATGAACACCAACCATATTGTTGTAAAGGACTCTGTAAGGAACATTCTAGAAACTCTATGGAAGATGATTTAACTCAGTCATGACATAGATGGCAGACTGCTGGGTGATTGTAGGAGGTTATTAGTACACCAATTCACATATGAACAGGAGGGAGTTCATCATAGGTGGGTTTAAAGAATCCACTCATGATGGTGAATAACACGTGGTGTTTCACATGCAAAAGTCTTCAGAACGGAGGAGCCAGTCTGGAGTGTGATGTCCAGAAAAGACGATTATAGTTGGTTCTGACCACCTCTGCAGAAGGCCAAGGATAATGGTGTCTCTTGGTCACTTAAACTGCTAGGCAGAGTAGACACAAATGGGGGTGGCCCCTTGGCCCTCCCCTGGGTTATCCCAAGTCACTTGTTGGCCCTGGTGTGGGCTCCATTGCAAGCCCACCAGAGTCATTCCCCTTCCACTCTGATCACCAAGCTATAGGGTGCCACCAACAGCCACAACCTCAGTTTGTGGGTTCTAGAGGTGGAGGCCAGGCCAGCTATTAGCACAAGCAGGATGCTAAAACATGATGACAGCCTAATATAAACTTCATATTATCCAAACAAACCTCTTTCCCCACCCTTCCATCATCATAAACAGTTTGGACTCACATGTGTATATAGCCAGTGTTTATATACACAGATGAACAGAGGCCCTCCCTGTCCTGGAGAGAGTCCCTGAACACTCCCTAACTTTCTAGATAGGGATGGTACCAAGTGATACTGAAAAAGAGTTCCCACTTGCTCCTTTGCATGCTTTGAGTTGCAATCAAATGCTACCTGGTTTAGCCCTATGAAGTCATAAGCCTTAACATTCTCTGTGAAGCTGAGAGCCTTCCCCTTTCACTAACACACACTAAGGAGAGGAAGCAATAGCCTGCTTCTCAGACTTCATTATTTTCACCCACCAACATAAAGGGATTCCTTGCCTCCCACAGGTGAGGGGAAGGATGCACTCCTATGCATCCTGTCAAGAAGAAAGAGCACTCGCTTTGATTCATTCATATCTTTGATATTTCTCCTGGGCATCCCTTCATTATCTGAACGTAGAAACCTGCAGATTGTCCTGCTTTGACCACAGTGGATGGGTGGTGCTTCAGCCCCAACTCTGTAGGGTCAACTTCTAGAATTTGGATGGATTCCTCAGCTCCAGTTCAGTCCCTTGAGGAATGGCTTATCCTGAGCAGAGCTGTGAGTCTTGAACAGACCATGTGGGGCAATCGCTGCCAAAAACAGTCTGAGCTGGCCTGGGGCCAGCCAGCTGGCTGCAGAGCCTCTCCAGACCCTCCTCTGTCTCTCTTTTACAGCTGTCTGGCCTCAGGTAATCATCCGCACTCTGCGGGTCCCTAGCTCTTTTCATTCCCTGTTTCAGATCACTTTACACACGTTAATTAAGTCTTGAAACACTCAGGAAAGGAAAGTGAAAAGTGAGTGGGGAGGTTTGCCCTGTGCTTCCATGTCCTCGGGCTGGAGAGCAGGCCGGGCCCACTCTCACCCCAGGAAGAAGGGAGTCACAGAGGACAAGGGAAATGGGAGAACTTCTCCGATTAGTATGTACAGCTGAAAACATCCCACACACCACAGAAAAACCCATTTCATTGAGAGTCCTGTGACATCATTGATCGAGGACAATTACCCACCTGCCACTGTCACCAGATGAACTTTGGAAGGTAAGCCATAGGCAAGTCTGCTGGAGATGAGCAGTCTCTTTTACACACCTGTGGGGAATGTGTCTGCCGCCCCCCCTCCAGTCCCCATACTACTGTGGTCACGGTCATGGCCACGAGCTGCAGAGTGAAAAAGGCCTTGGTTCACATCCTGGTCCTGCTACTTCCCAATGTCTTGCATACATTATGTGTGATCGTGAACAGGACACTATCCTTCATGCTCCTTCAGCTCTCACCAACCATCCCAGTTTCTAGGAAGGATCAGATCGGTTCACGCATACAAAGCATTTGGTATAGAAAGTGCTAGATGTTGTGGTCTTGCTGAGCCATCTTTGTAACTAAGGCCAGTTAGTCTGAATTAAAGTAGCTCTGCTATTAATGTGTTAGACCTTGTAGCTTCAATTGGTGCTGATATCTCCCATTGAGATGAATTGGTGGGCAATCCAAATGAAGCATCTAAGTTTGAATGAATGTGTCACTGTTATATGAGCCATTAACATGACAGGAAGTTGGGAGAATAGAATACAGGAACTCTCTTCTGGTTGATAATGTCTTATTTTCAAAGCATCAAAATTGATAATGACTACCAGATAGGTCTAATATTTTATCTGTAGTTTTAGTATACTATCTTATGATACCTCCATAGCATCCAAGAAAATAATAAATGCCAAGCCTTTTGTTAACAAGAGACAATTTATGTTATCTCCAGCTGTTATTACCACCAAGAAAAATTCATTGAGTTTCCAGTGTCTGTGAGGTGCCATATTATACGATAAAATAGCAAACATTACCATTGGGAGTAAACCATTGTCTGGACGAAAGTCATTTTAAGGTAGCTGTTTGTTGGATGTAAGATATTTGATAACCTTACTAGTTAGGCCCCCGGTACATCCCTTATTTCACAGATAATGGATGGCTTGCTCCAAGCTTTCCCTTCTGGTGAGAAGTGACCAGGAAGAGCCACCCTGTTAAATAGCACTGAAGACTACACGCTTGCCTGCCGTGTGGAGGGCTGCATGTTCACCTTGACACACTGAGTAGATCTTTCCTCTCTCTAACTTAGTAGAGAGCAGAGGGTTGAAATGCTTTCATTTCCTTATCTTTGTATATCATGCAAATTTGCTATGCATGTGGAGATCAGAAAGAAATTTCCATTGAGTGGATGGGAAGTTTATAAGAACCTTGTCATCAGTCCCATCAAAGCATGTGAATATAACCTGGCCATGTTACAAGGAGTTTAGCCAAAGGACCACAGCTAGAGAAAGACTCCAAGTATCGGGCTGGAGAGATGGATCAGCAGTTAAAGGCGCTGGCCTGCAAAACCTGATGGCCTGGGTTTGATTCCCCAGTTCCCACATAAAACCAGATGCACAAGGTGGCACATGCATCTGGAGTTTGTGCACCGTGGCAGGAGGCCCTGGCATGTCCCGATTCTCTCTCACACACACTCTCTCTTTCTCATACACACACACTCTTAAAAAGTGTTTTTAAAAAGGCTCTAAGTGTCAATAGTTACTCAGCACTTTGGGTTAGTAATCCCTGAGGTGTGGCTCCTCAGCTGATGTTGGCAAAGCAGTTATGATCCAAGGTGTGTTAGAGACTTGAGAAGATGGCTCAGTGTATAAAGTGCTTTCTGGGCAAGCAAGAGGACCAGAGTTCAGATCCCCAGCACCCACTTAAAGCGTTGGGCATGATAATATGCAACTATAACCCCAGTGCTGGGAAGGGGGGAAGGAGACAGCAAATCCCTAGGGCTCTGGCAGCTAGTCTAGCCAATCATGGAGCTCAGATTCAGCAAGAGAGACTTTCTCAAAAATTAGGTGGAGAGCAACTGAGGAAGACCCCACTCTGGTCCCCCTCCACACACACACACGCACCTACACAAGCACCCACATATATACAAACATGCACGTACACAACATAGACATATGTGTGGTTCACAACTGTGTCTGGCCCATAAAGAAGGTTACAACATAGTCCTAGGCCTCAAATGTGAAAATGACATCTGTCACCCTTTCTAGTTGCCCAGGATATGACTCTTTCCTTTGCCTGGGGAAATCCCCAACTTCGGGAGAGGAGGGAAATATCATTGGTGTCCACAGTAGAACCATCATTTGATCTGTCTGCAGCATTGATGCATAAAATTTGGGGTTGAGGGGGTGTCCCCCAGATTTATAAATCCTAAATTTTGGGTTTTTCCTAATCTTTAATGAAGAATAATAAAGACAGAACCAAGGACAAATTAGGAATTATTGAATTTATTTGAGGAGAAATTACAATTTGTGGGGTTTATTAAAAGGGAAATGGGACCAGGAAAGGAAGAATGGAACAGTTTCAGGTGGGAAGCATACCTCCAAGAGATGGAGGTTAATGAGAAATTGAAGCTTAGAGAGTAAAGTTAGAATGAAGCCAGAAACCGTGAGAGCTAGAGAAATGGAGGCTTATAAAGTGAAGTTCAGAAGGAGAAGTTAGCATGGAGCTGGGGATCACATGGAAAGCCCAACCAACTGGGGCTTAGAAGGTGAGGTTCCAAAGGATCTACAAACACATGGAGCGCCCGTGGCAGAACCCAAGTGACAATCAGCACATAGTAAATTCAGAGACCGTGAAACAGAGAGAGTGGGGAGGTTGAGATTAAAGAGGGGACCACACCTGACATCAGCTCAAGGGGTAAGTGGGGGAAGGAGAGAGTCCACATGTCTGATCCAGAGTGAGAATCCACACATGGTAAATTGGAAACCAACAGACAGAGCAGAGAGACCAGAATCCAAGAGACATTGAAGAGAGGGTTAGGTCTCCCTTCCCTGGGAGACCTGGGAACAGAGACTCACCTGGGGGAAGCTCAGACCACACCAGACACAGATGAGAGGGTCCCAAGAAGAAGCGTGTCTCACGAAGAAGAGCCCAGGAAGCAGAGCCGCCCCCCCCCTCCAGGCTGCCACCTTTATAGGGTTTAGTTAGGTAGGCGGGGAAGGATCTGATTTGTTGTTTGATCTGGAGGATGGATCATAGAGTCCATCCATACCTGGGTGGGGCTGGGAACAGCAGGGTGCATCACAGATCAATGTCAGGCACGAGTTCTAATCCAAGTTAGGACTGTTCATTCTTGTGTGATGAGAAATCTGGTGTTTGGCATCTTCTGATCTCCTCTGGGCCTCTATCCCTAGCTAAGGCCTGCCTAGCTTTCTCTATTCTGTCTCAGCATGACCTTGGTCCTTGACATGGTGCATCACAGAGCTGACCCTCCAGCTCTCCTGTGAGTTCTTGCGAGCCACCCACCCTCCTATGAAGAAATGTTGTCATTGTTTAGGACACTCAGACTCAGCATCTGCTGACAGGTAAAGAGCGTTTTCCCAGCATCTCCGTATTGGACACAAGCTCTTGTTTCTCTAGCATTGGACAGACTGCTCACTCTCACCAGACTTTCAGAACAATACTTTCTTAAGCTTGGGACTGTTTGTGAACATGGTATAAGTTTTAATGAATTTACCAGGATCGTTGGTACTAATTAAATCCATCAGAAATGTGAACAAAGTTTATCTCATTTACTTTTGTGCATGGGTCAAATGCACATGTGTTTTAACATATCTCTGTTTTTTTCTATGATAATGAAAAATGTAGTATCATGTACGCTAGAGATTTGGAAAGAAGAGAAAAGCAACATGACAGCAATAACAATGAAAGACCTTTGGAGCGATAGAGGAAACATCATATTTTCTGGGGTTTTTTAAAATAAGGAACTGGTTCCAATAGTTAGTTCATCTTCTTTCTTTAGCCTCCCCTCTTTGTCCTGTAACAACCTCATCCCATTGTGGTGAGTACTTACAATTCACCCATGGACTCTTCTTGATGACATTGAACTTCACAATGAAAAACTTTCAATGTGAAATGGATCTTGTTTCAAAGGACAAAGAACTGATTTCTTAAAAGATTGAGAAAGCACGCACTTTCATTGATAAAAACCTGGGATGCAGGGTTTTTCTATTCTTCTCCCAGGAAGTTAAACATGGAAATGGAATAATTTCTTATAAAACAAAGAGGTAAAGAGATCATTAATCCTTTCAATTATACTACCCAAAGCAGTCGTGAATGTAAGTCCAGGAGCAAACGTCTGGGCTCTTAAATGAAAGCAGAGTAGATTTAAGAGAATTGGAGCAGAGGTCACAAACAAAGGCTGTCTGCTTTTCATTGAATCCCATTGATCAGACAGCCTGTTGCGCAGTGTGGAGGTGCACATGCCTGCACACGGGCCGGGAAGAATACAGCCACGGTGGTTTCCATGTCATCTTTTTCCTGTTTTGTCAATCTGGCTTCCACTGAAACGGCCATTACTCAAACACTCATGAATCCCGAGGGCCTTAATCTCCCCATCTGGACTGTCACACTTCTACCTTCAGCTTCTGCAACACTTGCCTTCATTAAACTCTATTTCCTTCTCATTTCTCTCCCACCTTTCTGGAGGGTTCTTCTCTGAACCTCTCTCTGACTCCGTCTCCACCTGCCACCTGATGCTGTGCTCAGTTGTTGCCTCATCTCTTGCCATTGCACTAGCCTGTCCATCTGTGTCCATGCCTGACAGTCATCATCCGGGACCCATAACCATCACCCACATGCCTTCTGAATTCCAATCCCTGGTTTCCAATAAACTCCCGGACACCAGCCTCTATATTTTGTTGTCATTTCAAACTTAGCAAAATTTGCATAAGCAGTGTGCTGTGGTGTGTGTGTGTGATGTATATGTGTAATATGTGTGGTGTATGCACATGCATGAGCTAAAGCAGGGCCCCTACGTGCTCAGAGGAGTAACCATGGCCTTGCTTGTGGTGGCAGGAATGGAATGTCAGGTGTCCCCTCCATCAATTACCTGCCTGTTTTCCCTTGTGATGGAGTCTCTTCCTGGTTCTGGAATCTCAGAGATTCTCTGCTCTCCACTTCCCAGCAGTTTCCATGGATTCTGGAGATTGAGATTTAGGTGCTCTCAGGTCCCATGTTCATGCAAGAAGCATACTTAATCACTGAGCCATCACTCCATCCTCAAATTCAAAGTTAAACCCGGTCTTGTGCATGTTCCATAGTCCCAGAATTGGGAGGTGGAAACAGGAAGATCCAGAGTTCAAGGCCAACTTCAGCTACAGAAGAGAGATGCAGAGGCTAGCATGGCCTATGTAAGACCTTTAAAAAACAAAACATTTATTTAAAAATACTCTAATTTTATTTGTGAGCAAAGAGAGAGAAAGAGAAAGAAAGCGAGAGCATATGGGAGCACCAGGGTCTCTTGCCATTGCAAATGAACTCCAGATGCATGTACCACTTTGTGCATCTGGCTTTATGTGGGTACTGTGGACTCAAACCTGGATCAACAGGCTTTTCCAGCAAATGACTTTATTCTCTGAGCCATCTTCCTAATCCCAAAATAAGATTCAAATTCAGTATTTGGCTCTGAACTATTTATCACCTGTCACAAACTCCTTCCTCTTCTCAAAACACTGTATTCACTGACAGGAACCCTCAAAACGCTCCTTGGCATACTCCTACTGTGAGAGTTTAGGAGTGAGACCCCACACAATGTTGCCAAGCTCCTCCTTAACCCCTCCCCAGTCAGAGCTTTGCCTTGCTTCTTACTAAATCAAAATGGGTATTGTTAATTCTTGTTTCTTAAACATATATGTACTTCTTCTGGTGCTTTTATTTTCTTAAAATTGTATATACTTTCTGATGCTTTTTCCCCCCAAATTCCACATCCCAGTACCCTAACAGCAGTTAGGGTTATTTCTTCAGAGGGGGGATTGTGACAGGGTCAGGCATCTGCAGAGACAACCCCTCCCCTTGAGTGGGAGGTGTCTAGATAGAGCTACAACTTAGGGGCTAAAACTGATTGGTCAGATATAAACCAATCAGCTGTCTCTCTGACTCACCTGGGGAAAACTTAAATTAACTTCCCTAGAAGAGAGCCCGCCTCTTCTCCACATGGCAGGCTAACAGGACCTCTGAATCTCCAGGCCTTAGAAAGATAAGGCTTACCCCACCCCAGATAATGGCTGAGGTGGGGGAATGCTCCAGACTTTTTCCCTCATGAACCTCTCCTTCTCATGATAGGAGCTCTCTATTATCTTTTCTTCTTCTGCTTATTTAGCTGAACAATATAAGTTCTGTTAAACTCTCCACGTGTTCTCCCCACACTGGTGGCTGGAGAGCTCTGTAACTCCCTATGTTCCCTTAAATAATAAAATGTCCCACTATACCTTATTATCTTGTTGTCTATGATTTTACTTCTTTAACTTTATAGACAAGAACTTGGATACTCTTTAAACTTTGGGGTGCATTGGAATTTTTGCTGAATGTTATCTAAATTCTAACCCCCAATCACCTGGTTACAGATCTGTTACTTCAATAAATACTTTCCTCCCAATCTGTGCCTGGTTTGGAGATTCATCCAGTGGCATGTGGCTGACTATGACAGTTACTGTCTGCATACATTGTCCCCCCCCCCTTCTCCCACAGAGTGCTAGATGTCCTCACACAGAGACCCGCTGCTTGGGCAGATAAGCCAGGAGGTTCCATCAGTCCTGGGGTCCAGGGAAAGAGCAGGACCACTCAGTGGGTCAGGTCCTGGAACTTGACAGAAGATACAGTTATGGGCACCCAGAAAGTCCTGCCTGTAATAGTGACCCAGTGACCTCTTGAGCCATGAGGGAGGCTGCCTCTGGCCACATCTTGAGCTGACCTAAAATATTACTTAATTTCACTGCTTCCTCTACAACTCTCACCAAGCTCTCTAACCCCATAATATCTCTCTCCAGCCTGTCTTACCTTGCCTAAATTAACCTTCCTCCCCGGCCACACTCAACTTTTCACCTTGATTTTTTTCCCTGTGTTTCTTTTCATAAACTTGTCCTATAAAAATTTCCTTAAACTTATTTAGGTTCTGCATGATCTCTCATTTGTTCAACTAACTTTTATGAGCGCCTGTAGGAACCAAGTCAAGCCTAGCACCTATTCCCTGTGGAAAGATGACAAGAGGAATTTGCATTACAATGTGACAAAATCTACAATGGCATCATCCTTTGATGTCCTAAGAACATCTTCCCGAGGACCTCTCAGATCTCATCACTGTACAGATGTCTGTTCAAATCACCTTTCTAGCAGCTGTTTCTCTTCTGAACTCCAAGGCTCTGTGGTCTTCAGTTTCTTTCCCCAAGGATCCCTCTGACTTTAAAAAATTGTGTGTGTGTGTGTGTGTGTGTGTGTGTGTGTGTGTGTGTGTGTGTGCAGGCACACATGTACCATCACGCATGTTTGGAGATCAGAGTACAACCTTAAGAATCGCCCCTCATCTTGTGAACCCTGCTGCATCTACTTCCAACAAGGCTGAATGGACTGAGAACGCCTGTCTTCACAGAGAGATGGAATGTTGAAGGATCTGAGACAAATTACCTTGGGCTCCTTTAGCCCCTTCATAGTCATTTATTGCCCACCTCTGCATATCATCGAACATCCTGGTGATGGTAAGGTGTCCTGGTCAGCTCACACTGCTGGGATGAACCTCCAAACCAGGCACAGTTTATGGGAGGAAGAAAGGATTTATTTGAAGCTTACAGATCTGCACACATTGAAAAACAACAACAAAAAAACCCCAAAACAACAATAATAACAACCAAAAAATGCTATTAACAACTCCAAAAGCAAGCAAGTACAACGTGGCAGCCAAACTGTAGGAACTCCAGGCTGAACACAGACTGCTCTCTGCTTACACATATCTGGAATTCCAGACTTGCCCCCCTCCCAAACACCTTAGGGCTGGATCCTAGGAACCACCCAAGGTGACACCTCCTCTAGCCAGGCAGCTGGAGAGAAGCCTTTAATAAACTTCTGAGTCTATTGGAGATCATCCCAATAGATTGGGGACCATATAAGGTGTGACTTTTGTGGAATGTACAAATAGACCTCCCAGCTTCCACCAACCCAAGGACTAAGAATGTCACCAGACAGCACCTGAAGTCTGTGGTAGTGATATCCTCACTTTGCTGTATCCTACCTACCTGATGAACAGCCAGTGTATTT